>JAYMFT010024795.1:0-16271 GCA_038088735.1 Panulirus argus
TATATATATACACTATCCTTTAATTGTATCTTGAAATATTTTCCTTCATTTCCATCCTCTTTTATCCGGTTGTTTAATCTGATTTGATTTAAGTCAAGAGAAGATATACGGGTGTACAGGCGCTCTTTGCTGAACCAAAACAAAACTGTAAACTATATAAGTTGTAAGTTATAAGTCAGCAGTCATTGAATCCCTCGAGTTCCTTTGAGGAGGGAGCACAAAACGTAAGAATCCCAGACTTCACATGAACCCATATCTGTCTTGCAGACAGAAAACGGCACGTGGTTTTAAACAAGGAATCATCTAACCGGGTAAGCGTGACGCGTGGTACACCGCAAGGCAGGATTCTCGGTTCCATGCGTTTTATCAAATATATCAGTTATCTCTAGACAGGAGCCACGAGTATCATCTCGGAATTTACAGACAATAGGAAGCTCATGAGTAAAGCCCGCACAAAAGAAAGTGTTTATCTAGACTGATGCTGTGATCAGGAGCGTAGATGATGGATTTCATGGATGCAAGTGGGAGGTAATGCATTTTGATGATTGAAACATGAATACAGACATAATATGTTTGTTAAACCATTATTAGAAGCAAAGTAATATAAATGGCTTGGACTGACAATATGGTGTGACACAGCTCAATGGTTAGCTGCATGTCAAAGCACAAACAGAAGGCTAGCTTCCATGTTTCAAAATTATCATCTACTTTTTACACCATCAAAGTCAGACCACTTTAGAACACATTTTTCACATCTGGTAACCAAACATTACATAAAATGCGAACGATAGAACGAATCCGAAAAAGGGCAACAAAACGAATTCTGTCACCCAGAAATAAGACTCGGTGATTTAGAATAATTGTTCTAAGAGCGCACAGACTCTAATTCTAAAAGAACTTTCAAAATACTGAATGATAATGATGATGTAACTCACTGTCATTGCTTTACAACATATGGGGATCCACTGGCAAGATATTTCGATATGAGGTCGAAAGCTTAGGTGAAGTACGAATGTGGGCTAAAGTTCTTCAGCAGTAGAGATGAAAAGAGATGCAATATATTGTCGTCAGATATTGTCGAGGCGTAGCATATCATTACATGAAAACACTGATTAAAAACATTTCAATGATACTCATCATCAATGAATAATAAAGTTATGGCCGGTACAAGGACGATAGTAAAATTATTTTAAAAGAGTTACGTCTAAGATCCTTCTTCCGTAAAATACCTGGAGTCTGTGGTTAAATCAGAATACTTTTTCCATTCATCTTTTGCTATGAAATCCGTAAGTCAGTATATTCTTTCTGCATTACATGGTATTTCCTCATAACTATTTTCCCGCCGGCTGGTTTGCCGATTGGAGTTTTGCGTGGGGAAGAGCTTTGTGCATTACCACCCTGTTTCCACTTACAGACATCAGAAAAGTACGATGCTGTTACTTTCATCCAACGGGTAAACTCGTCACTCACCACCAGGACATCCAACATATGGCTATCCCAGGGACTCCCATGTATTCCGAACATTTCGGCGGTCCGACATCTTTCCAGTACTCTGTCCATCGGGTCTGTCCCCACGTCACTTATCATCACCTACGAAAAGTAATGATGAATTCAGAGCATCGCTGTTTTTACATTTTTCGACCATCATGAATTTCTCTGTTTCGGCAACACCTAACGAAGCAGAGAGAACTATTAATGCTTCTTAAATGTCCAGAAGCCATCAACCGAGTCAGGCCTCTCCGAAACATATCAGGAGAGTCAACCACATATTGATGTCTCAAAGGGAGATGGTTGTCTGAAGGCCTCGTTACTTTTGCTATTAACGATACAAGAAAGTATATTCACAATACAAAGGAAACAACGCTCTTTCTTGTTTAGATAAAATTCTCGTCATCGATAAATTATGTGCGAGCTCTGTTGGTTCTGTGTATTTTACTATGTGCCTATACCAGAATGGCACAATAATTCAATTTTATTTTCTATCCTTCTGTGAACTTTGTCGCTCTAGAAACTGTTTCCTCTCGCTTCTAGTAAGTATACATATGAAAACAAGATGGCATTTATCGACCTGGAATCCATTCTGGGGAACGGAAATGTCATTTCCAGGAACCAGTATAACAGGCGACTTGTAGCTAGCTAGTCCTGACAGTATTCCAGTCCGCGCTACCCGAAAACTGTGGTTGGAGATGTTACCCGATGATTACGGCTCTGGAGGTGTTGGTGCCCGGTAACTGCAGCTGTGGAAGTGTTGTTACCCATAACTGCGGCTCTAGAAGAAGTGTTGCCTGATAACTGCGACTCTGGGAGCTGTGTTAACCGATAACCGTGGCTCTAGAGGTGGTGTCATCCGATAGCTTTGGCTCTGCAGGTGGTTTCACCTGATGACTGTGGCTATGGAAGGGGTATTAACTGATACTGTGGCTCCAGAAGTTTTATTACCAGATAAATGCAGCTCTGGAGATGCTGTTACTCCATAACTGGGGATCTTAAACGAAACATTATTCAAGTCTTCTTAAACCTATCTACAGCACTGCTTTCAACTACTCTATTTGGTGAATCATTTCATGTGTGAACAATCCTGTTGAAGGAAAAGTACTTAGACTCAGTCGAGGTAAGATGTTTGCCCATGAATTTGTATCTTTTATAATGATTATTATCAGACAAACCAAGCCTTAAATGGCTGCTTAAATCGAGACTTAAAAGCTTTGATGATTTGGAATACCTGTATTAGATCACCTCTGAACCTTCTCTTTTCTAAGTAAATCTAAGCCGTTATTCGGCGCTCATTGATTTTGTTTCTCAATCCGAGAATCATCTTAACTCGACGCTGTACTCTTTCCATTCTGTCTGTCTTTTATCAACCAAGGTGACCAAAGCTGAACACGGTATTCGAGATGAGAACGCAACAGTGAATTGATTCGGTAGCTTTACCTATAAATCCAAGACGTTTGTTCACTCCTTTTTTTAAGCCTCTGTACGCTGTTTCCTTGCCTTTAAGTCACCAGAGATTACCACGCCCAAGTCTTTTTTTCATTTACCTCTTGTAGCTCAACAGAATTCATTATGTAGAGTGCCTTTTCGTTTTATCCACCGAAATGGCAAATTTTGCACTTACTGTTATCAAGATTCCTTTGTCATCTATGAGCCCGATACAACTGTTTGTCTACGTTGGTTTGAAACTGCGGACATTCATTTTCATTTGTAGATTTACTTCCCACTTATGATTTCGATTTTCTACAATGCAGTCCATCATCAATATCATTATACATAAGAGAAAGACAACTGGTCCCAAGCCTGATCCCTTTGGCACACCACCTGTTAACATTTAACCATTCTGAGGCTTGACCATTGATCACTACTCTCTGTTCACTGCCAGTTAGCAAATTTTTTAAACCACAGAAGTATAACCCCATCTATACTATGCAATTTAACTTTTGCCAGTAACCTTTGATGCGGAACTTCATCAAATGCTTTTTTAAATTCGAGATAAAAACATCATCTGCTTTATTTTCACCATACATGTTGATAATATCAAAAGAGAAATCAAACAGATTTGTCAGACATGAACGATTTCGTCGAAAACTATGATGAGAATTGCTTTGATAAGCGGTGGTCTTCTATATTTTGTCTCGAGTAGAGGTTTCCAAACGTTTTCCAACTACAGACGTTTAGCTAATTGGACGATAATTTCTGAGCAGTAACTAATTACTTTTGTTTAATATCTTTGTTACAGTGGCAAACCTCCATTCCCCTGGGACTTTCCTTGTATCAAGTGACTTTTTTGAAAGAGCACCCATGGGTTTGACCATCTCATTTTTCGCCTTTTTTTACTATCTTCGAAAAGACTTATATGGGCCTGCCGTTTCATTTACTACCAGTAAAAATATTTGCTGATTAGTATATCATGAGGATAACGCGGAATGTTTTCCTCCTGTTATCACTGGAAGTGAATTTGGGACACGAGTTGTGTCTTCAGTCGTAAATACAGATGCAGAAAATTCATGCAAGATATTGCCGTAGTTCATTACTTTGATTAATGGAACAGTTGACTGGTTAATTACTCTCTTGTTTTCAGCATTACTTTATCTTTTTTTCTATTTTCAGCAATATATCCTTCATATTGACGTTTTATTTTGATCGTTAAGTCTCTTAGTTTCTCGTCGCTCATTTAAATGGTTTACTTAATCATGACGATTACTGGTCCCTGAGTTTCTCACATAATACTTTCATCGACAACAGGTACTTCTTTGCTTCATCTTTCCACTATTTGCGCTTCATTTTGGAAGAAAATCGTCTGTCACACATTGGTATATATGTACCCTCTGCTGCTCTGAAAGATTTACTGAATCTTTTCCGAACTACGTCCATTTTATTTTCATTAACGATACCATCCCAGATTTGCATGACAAGAGCAATGCGAAGGTTATTAAGATTTGCACGTCTAAAATCTGGAACATTTTTACGATTTTCATGTTGACCAATGGTGTTTTAAACTTACTTCAAAGCTAATTTGTCGATGATCACTTGTACCAATTTTTTTCCAACTTCAACATTATTAACGAGATCCCCGTTTGTAGCTTGAACTAAATCTAACATGTTCTCGTCGAGGGTAGGTTTCTCAGCTAATTGTATATTGGCCCTATCAAGCATACTTAGGTAGAGTCCGCGCCCGGAGCTACCGAAATGGATTCCCTCATAATTAGTTACCGGTATGTTAAAATCTTCCATTACGATTGACTCGTGTTCATTACCAATATCTGCTAATTTGTCATCAAGTCTTTCGTCTACTCTGGTGTCTTTATGGGTCATTTTCCCTCTCCACAAGACGCATGGGTCATTTCCTGTCTCTACAAGAAATCACATAAGTTTTCTTTAGCTTTTTTTGTTGGACAGTAGCACTGTGGTGAGGTTTGGCGGTCAATACGGGCTAAAGGAATACTTGGATCATAACGCTGATGTGGCACCACAAGGTCGCCAAGACCTACAGTTTATGAATATGAAATGAGATAGAAAGAAAAACAAATGATGTAGGTGTAATATCAGAAAGCCCAAGATTCGCAAGCTCACGTAGTATGTCTCCTTCCATTTATACGCTGAGTATCTTTGACAAGAACTCACCAAGATCAGTTTGAGGATGAAGCAGTTACTGAGTGAGTTTCATCAATATGGGTTGAAGTAGATTGTGGCAAAAAGAAAAGAACATATAATTTTTGGTAACTTTTTACCAGGAAGGAAGGCTACAGTGGTCTTCACCTCGGCACCATGTGGGATATTTGGAAAATATCGTTTTGCCAGATCTCATGAAATGTGGTAGAATTCAAACCAGGTTATGGCAAAAAATTTAATTTTGTGCCTTTTGGTGACTTTTGACCCTTAAAATTTATCAGAAAAGGGCCAAATCCCAAATCTTATATAAGCATAATGGTAAGATGACATCTTTATGCCAAATTTTATAAACATTGGCTTTAATAGACTATGTAATGGCCTAAAAAAGAAGAAAACGAAATGTCTTTAGTACACTTGTCCCTGTAGCATAGTAACAATGGCTTGCATCAAACATTCATCCTGTGCAATATGTGGAGCTTTTGGAAAGGTATCCGTATAAAGTGTTTCGTTTTAGTTGATTGAGACTAAATATCAGCAGCCCAAATTATGCCAAATTATACCTTTCTCGCATTTTCCAGAGAAACTGACACTACATCAAGACCATGGTTTGCCCCATTCCCAGCTACTGTACAGGCAGTACTCACCTGATCACCTGGCCCCCAGATCACGGATGCCCACGCTGTACAGAATACAGAATAAGGTACCGAAATTCGTGAGAAATATCATCCTGTTTCCTTCAGCTGCAGGATTTGCCTCCAGCCTGTCGCAAGCCTCATTTTACGCTCCACTCCGTCCATAAACACGCGTCTCACTCAGGTCTTGTATGCGTTGCAAGTTATGTTTGCTAGGTGGTTCCTTCGCTCCATCCCTCCCTGACCGAAAAAAGACGTAACGTAAAACCCAGTGTCACATGTGCAAGAGGAACGACACAAAAGTTCAAGGTGAAGCTAAAAGACAGAGATGACAAACTTTACAGATACCCAATACCTCGGCAGAAGCAGGCATGGAACGCACATGATTCCCTCGGAGCTTTTGAGCCATGAGTGAGGCATCATAGCTCACAGTGAACCTCTCTTACCTTAGGTGCTCCCTAATTCCACACACCAGCACCATGCACATACGCCTAGTATGTCGAGGATATATAACTGAAGCAGCATAGATACATATACAGCTAGAAAGGCCAACATTCACGAGCGAATGCGGTGCGTCCTCATATACACGTTAAATATCTTTGTGCCAAGACTCCTCAAGATCAGCCAGAGGATGTTACTGAGTGAGTGTAAACGTTCGTTTAAAATGAACGGATTAGTGACAAAGAAGGAAAGTTCTGGCGGTATCTGATCCCTGGAAAAGTTTAAGAATGGGTGAGTCACAAGTTTGTATCGGTATTATGTGGTGTATGTGGGATTAAGTCTTTGTGCCAAGTTTGATGAAAACTGGCTAAGATATCGCTAGATAACGGCCAAAAATGTCCCTAATTGCAGTTATTTGGTGAGTTTTGACCCGTAGACACTATCCAAAATGGTCAAATAAATTTTTTTTTATAGACATGGTGTGGGGACATGTACACATTGTGTGAAGGGTTTACAAAGACCTTTTTGCACTGGATTTCATGAACATTTGCTGAAATATGACCAAGTAATGAACATATATCCAGTGAATTTTGACCCCTATTGTAAAGTAGAAATTGACCAATTTACGAATCTATTTTGTGCATTACATGGGTCTTGTAGGAGGGTATATGTCTATAGTGTTTCGTCTCAGTTGACTGAAATTGTAAGGAACAGCAGCCCAGAATAATTTGTGAAGATCTTTGATCATATAAAATACTTCAAAATCGTAAATAATGAAAAAATGACAAAGGAGTTTAGGCGCGTTAAACCATGCCACATTTCTGCCAAGTTTCAAGTCAGTCGGCCTCAAAACGACGGAATGGAGCATAAAACTTGATTCTCAGGAAGAAGAAACAACAAAATCAATTTGTTTCCCTCAATATAGGGGGGGGGGGAGACATAAGCCAGGCACGCCAGTAGTGGATTAAGGAGGCAATGGGCCCTAAGCTGAAGCTTTTTCTGGCCACTCATATTGTATATTAAGGAGTCAAAATATATTATGAAACAAAAGACAGTAGAACGGTTATCTATATCACAAGAAATATGCCTTTTGGGTACGTGTGGGCGGTGTTACTGAGAAAAATAATTTACGACGTTTCCTTGCTGAAAATGCACTTATCAAACTAAAGAAATATATCCAATAGGTGTATTATGTAAGTACAGCTAAAAAGATAATTTTTAATTTACGTTTCCTTCCCGCAAATTCGTCTATCATATCAGTGAAATCAAGGTTTCGTGAAATCTTGGAACTGGCTATCCCCACCCCGGCCACTGTCTTGGAATGTAAGATTCTTTTACCGGTATCCACACGCTCGTGTTGTCAGTCCGGGACCATTAGATATTATACGTGTTTACATTTCCCGACTGAGGGAGGAAGCGCTGTGTGGAAGCACGGATGCGGACGTATTTGAGAAGGTAGTAAGTAGCGGAATAAGTTTAATTGCTCTGATTTCGGTTAGTGTTCTTGACAGAATATGGATGTGAGCAACACGGCCTCTGTCCATTTCTTATTTCATGTAACGATGACATGCTGAGGCGGGAGAAGCAATTATATACATGTATAATTACCGCAGGATCAACTTTTATGAACGAGTCCTGTTGTTACCCAGGACCTTTCCAAAGACTCATGCTTCCAGTAGCAGGGAAATGTTGACTCCTATAGAGTGAGAAGTTCTTTGACGAGACTATACTCACAGTGACACAGCCTCGCCAAAGTTGACTTTTTAACTCACGGTTTAACATCAAGCAGGCAGAAACCGGCAGCTCCAAAAGGGCAAGAGGGTCTGCAGGTGTGGTAGAGGATGTGTGGATCAGGTGTATGTTTTGAAGAATATGTGTGAGAAATACTCAGAGAAACAGAGGGATTCTAATGTGGCATTTATGGATATGGAGAAAGCATATGATAGTGTTGAAAGAAATGCCATGTGGAAGGACTTACTAATAAATGGTGTGAGAGAAAAGCCAGTAGAAGCAGTGAGAAGTTTATATCAGGAGTGTAAGACGTGTGTACGAATAGGAAGAGAAGAGAGTGAGTGGTTCCAGGTAAAGGTTGGTCTGCGGCAGGTGTGTGTGATGTCACCATGACTGTTTAATTTGTTTATAGATGGAGTGGTGAGGGAAGTAATGCAAGGGTCCAGGAGAAATGGGCGAGTATGCATTCCGTAGTGATGAGAGGTTCTAGGAAATGAGTTAGTTGTTTGCTGATGGAACATCACTGGTGGCAGATTCGAGTGAGAACCTGCAGAAGTTGATGACTGATTTTGAAAGAGTGTGTGTAACGAGGAAGGTAAGAGTAAATTAGAATAAAAGCAAGGTTTTTTGATTTCGCAGGGCAGAGGGACAGGCTAGTTGGGATGTTAGTTTGAATGGAGAAAATGTGAAAGAAGTGAAGCTTTTTAGATACATTAAAGTGGACATGGCACTATTTGCCCAACAACTAACTTTACCCGTTGACTGACCTATGTACTCTGCAGGGATTGGATTAAAATGGGTCCCTGTCGCTACTTCTGTGGCCTCTGTAGGTAAGAGTAGCGGAAAGAAAGAGGAGCAGGGTACTAGTATAGAGATGAATGGTTCAGTTACTCATCTGGAGAAAATCTATTTACTCGCGCTTCGGGCCTTCAAAGGTACACAAAGGTTATCATTGTACTATACAGGCGGAACCGTGATGGGACATCGGAGGGGAGGTGCATGGGCCACATATATAGTGAGAGTGTATGTGGTCGTATCATTGTCTTTAACGCTTGAAGGATTTTTCGGTTGGTGGATGTAGTGTGGCGTTAACGACCTTAATGACACTGGCAGTTTGTTAGGCCTAGAGCTCAAGCAGCTGTAAAGGGCGGCAGGTATTTCATTACTAAAAGTCTGGGACAAGTACGTATCTCCATCACTGTTTGTAGATTCTGTGCTATTAGTTAAGGCTGGCTTCTCTATAAACTTATGGTAAAAATGGTAAGGCAACTCTCCCATTTATAATAGTGCGCCTCCCTCCGTTTGCTGGACATATTTAGTTAAAAAGAGTATGTGTGGGGGTGTGAGTTGGGGGAAGGATGAGTGTCAGTAGCAATTTTGTCTTCGATAATCAACCCATACATTCCTACTACACACAAAGCATCAGTGAGAAACAACGCGTACACGGTGGAAAACTTATCAGAAGTGTGCAAAATCACTCCACGCTCAGCGGCTGAAGCGAAAAAGATGATTTTTAATACTTTCTCTCTTAATAGGTGGCATAGAGTTTGCTATTTTGAAGGAGGAGAGAAATATAGACAATTCACATAGTGGATCCAGCCAATTAGCACAGCAGCATGCACCAGTTTTATAACTTATCTCAAAACTGTTCACTAGACACACGGGAGATACTGCTGATTCAACCAATCGCTGCTCACGAGCCGTTTCGAGACCAGTTTCTATGTAATTTGGTCAAACCACTTGTTCCTACTGGCCAACCGCTAAACTAGTGAGGCCCGGCTCTTCGCGAAGCATTTGTAAGTGTTTGTAGCTCGAATAATACGACTCTACGAGGACTCTTCCCTAAACTGTTTTGCGCTTCGTTCATTGAAGTTTATCTCACCAGTACTAAGCATGTGTTTCTGAGAAATCGTGTTTACGATAACTGGCATGTCTGCCAGCTGTGTGCTTGGATAGGTGGACATGAACTGAGCAGGCTGAATTTCGTAGTACCTGTCAGTGAATCGTTCTTCTCCGAATGAGTATGGCTGTGATGTGTATATCCGAGGAGGGCTGGGAATCTGTGTTACAAGGGGAAGTGTGTCCTTAATACTGTACTCTGTTGAGCAGGTGTGTTTTGGATACTGTGTATCTGGTATGGTTCATCTGTGTACTTCTGGGAAGCTTCTTCTGTGAGATGGTGCTCGAGTGGACTGTGTTGAAGGGTAGTTGTGTCTGAGGCACGTTATGCCTATGTTTCGTGAAGTAAATATAAGGAAGAGTGTAAGTCATTTATACCTGCTTGCGTATACGGTGTTGGAACTTTACACTCGTGGGACCCTGCCTCTTAACCGTGCCGTATTTTTAAGTAGATTCCTGAATCTTCCAATAGTTGTCGCATGCACTTGCTCTTGGCTTAACTTGATCCGCGAGTCCACAACTGCTGTTGAAGAAATGCTTCCTGACGTCCTACTGTACACTTCTTTTCCCAACTTCTGGTTGTGCCATCTTGTCCTGACCCTTCTGCTATCAGGGGACTCTTTTACAGTTGAATGTAGCTATCATGACCCATCTGACTTTTCTTGATTCCAATGTATGTAGGTTAAAAGCTTTTTTTTTTCTTTTTTCTTTTTAAATAGCTAATACCATTCGCTTCTGGTGTCGTTCTTGTGCATTTCTTTGGAGCCTTTCCAGCAGTTCTGTGTGGGTCTCGAAATGACGATGCCAGACTATTTAGACGAATTTTAGCTTTGTGAAACTAGACGCCATGCATATCTTAATAAATATCTCGCACTCCATAAACATGAAGGCAATTTTCACAGTGACCTAATGTAGCCTGCATCCTTCAAGATCCTTCTCACTTGCTATTCTTGAGGCAAGTTTGGCCTAATGTCAACTTCTTAGTTGATATATCTTTCTCCTGATATGGTACTCACTGTCTGGTCTGTCTAAACCCCTTCTCATATTCATGACTGTACCTTCTCCAAGATTGAATTTCATGAGCCATATGTCCAAACAGTGTTGTATCTTGTCATGTTTCCTTTGCAGCACTTTGCAGTCCCTGCTGATTTGCACTTTATGAATAATCTTAACATCATCAGCAAACATATTCAGGTATAAATCTATAGTTATCATTTGGCAAACGATTTATGAAGATCAGGAATAGCAATGGCTTCAGCAATGTAAGCTTTGAGGGCCCTCAGTTGTCACCCTCGCCCAGCATAGGAAAGATCCCTGGCACGTTCTCTCTGTTTCCTTCGACTTATGCAGCCGTTAATCCACTCGACCAGCCCTCCTCTACCTCCATCCTGGATGTTTTCCTTCATCATCAAACTTTCGTGGAATAGAGCATTAAAAGCCTTCTGGCAGTCTTTGAGTATATGATCCACTTACCCATCCCTTTTTTCCAAAGTATTGCTCACTCGCCCAAAAAAATCAATTAGATTCGTCACACAGCTAAGTACTCCTGTAGCTCTACCGATGATTTTGATTATCTTTTCCATTATATTGTACATTATGCTCGTTCGGGATACTGGCATATAATTCAGTTGCTTTTCTTAAGTGAATTTTTTTCTTTAATACCGGTACAACGTAGGCTTTCTTTCATATCGTTGGATCATATCCCTTACTGAAAAAGGTTTTATACAACTTCACCAGTGGTTTGGCAAGGGTTTCCATTCACTCTCTATTGATATGACAGCTGTGCCGAGCTGCTTTATGATCCTCACTTCCACTGAATTATTCCCATAGGTATATTTCCCTTCCCTGGCTGCCTATGAAGGCTCCTTCTGTCCTTCGAATGAGAACGCACCCCAAAACCTCGTACTCAGCACCTCACATTTGTTCTCATTTGTATGATTAGCTTTTCCCTTTGAGTCCTTTAAACTGTTGGTTTATTACAATACTGTTGATCTACTCTTCGCAGATTTGCGAAATAATTTTGGCTGATCTTTTAAAGTATCGACTATTGTTCTTTCGTAAGTCACTTGTTCCTCCCTTCTTATCCTGACCTCATTTCTGGCCCTCTTGTGCCTGACTAGTGTGGCTAGAGTGCTGTGTTTCCTATATCTCATCCACAGTATGTCCCTGTCTTACTTGCCTTTACTAAATCTGTTGTACCATTCCTTCATCACTTGTGCTGTCCCCATCTCACCTACCTTACTGCCAGCGCACCCTTCTGTACGCCCTGGTTGTCGATTTCAAGAAATCTATTTAATGTAACTTTTCTCTCTATCCAGTTGATAGAATTCGGTCTCCCAGTTTGTTTCACTAAAATAAACTTATAAGGCTTCAACATGTCCTTTACTTTATACTATTCGAGACTAACTTTTTGGCTTAAGCACTTCCTCAGTCACTGTATATGTAATCTCAAGTACTAAGTTAACTGTTTCTCCAAGTGGAGGTCCACAGTTAATGTCCTCACTGTAAGGCCCGCTACACACGCTCAGTTTTTTGCTACGATTCAGCTGCACAGGCAAAAGTTTTGTTTGTTTAGATCGTCGGACCCTCGTTTTTGGTCCGATATGGACCCTTTCCTGTTGGCTGCCCGTTTGACAGGCAAAAACTGCACAGTTAAATGGAATCCCGCCAGTGCATCCAGAAGGTGCAGTTTTTGGTCAGTATTATCCAGAAGGCGATATGGACAGACGTGATGGAGACTGCTTCAGACCGTTGGTACGCTAGGGTGCGCCATTAAGAATAAGAGAAAAAAGAGGAAAGGCGAGATCTTGTGCAGAAAGTGGCTGTTGAAGAGTAAGCAATTTTGTCACATGAATCTATATAGAAGAACTGAAGCTAGAAAGTGATGACTGGTACAACTACCTTCGTTTGACAGAGGAAACCTATTTGCATTTTTCATCCTTGGTTGCTACTTTGATTGAACGAAAGGACACATGCTTGCGGAAAGTCATTACTCCTGGCGAACGTCTGACTGCTACTCTGGCAACAGGAAGATCCTATAGTGATCTACAGTACGCAACAGCGATGTCACCGCAGGCGCTGAGTGAAGTTATACCAGAGATTTGCATAGCTATTCTTGGAGCATTTAAACATACTTCAAAATGTTGAAATATCACAGTCTGGGAGAATATACGTATGTTGTTAGCACCTGACGCTGACATCTTTGAATATGACGCTTTCCTCAGTTCCTTCCTTAATGCACTTCTCAGGCTGTTTATTTTCTTCACAACAGCATCTCGATCTGCCTCCGGATCCATTTCTCTCATCTTTTCAGTAAGTTTTTCATAAGCTGATCTTTTTTTTTCTTTTTGTCTGTCCGAATACCATTTACTTTTAATTTTCCAAAGGCTTTCCTGGCTTCAATAAATTTCAGTGAATTCCTGCACAAACGCCCTTGAAACGTTCCGCATGTCCGACATCTTGGCGCCACAGCCACCTAGTGCAGATTGAGCAAAGTTTTGGATTTGCCTCCACACGCTCCGGTTTAACTGCACAGTTCAAAACTGTACAGTTAACTTTCTTGTCATCGACAGATATCGCTCAGGCAAAAATTTTGGCCTGTTCAGTTAAAAATGAGCAGATAATTCTTCATCCGCATACTCCATATTAACTGTGCAGTTTTTGCCTGTGCAGTTAAACCTGAGCAAAAAACTGAGCGTGTGTAGCGGGCCTAAGTAAGCAAGCGTGTGTGACTGCGTTTCTTTTTTGCAGATGTCTCTCCGAGCTGATGTGTCTTGGATGCTGGTTGTTCACTGAACACGTGTGTCTGTCGACCACGTGAGTCCTGGTCCTCCGTTAACACGTGTACCTGTAAACGTCCCATCGCAGGTGTGTCTGTGTATGACTGTCGTAGAGAGCCTGTAAGGGGCAATGTCATCCTGCTGCGCCTTGTCCGTTTCGTCTCCTCAAAGCAAATCCACGTGTGTACCTTTAGACTCGAAGTAAACGCGAATATTTTTTTTTTTTCATTTTTAAGGATATGTCTGTGAAGATGTTCCACCCGTTAAGGCTGTGTATGTGAGTGAAGTTGTGTTATTCTTAGACGTGTGTATTTAGCTTCTATTTGCATCTGAATGCCTCTGAAATCCTTTGGCCGAAATTGCTATTGAATCTGACAGTGAAACTGTTTGTCAACTTGTGTGTTCCGTAAAATTATTTCCGTGATAACGTGTTGACTGATTCGTATCTGTGGTCCTATAGTTCTGTGGAACCACCTTCCTATATGAGAGAGAGAGAGAGAGAGAGAGAGAGAGAGAGAGAGAGAGAGAGAGAGAGAGAGAGAGAGAGAGAGAACAAAAATGAAACACACATGAAGCATGATCGCGTGATCACCTATTTGTAATTACTTATTTGTATTAAACGGGGGGGGGGGGGTTGCACACTCGCAAAGTCCCTCTCTTTTGAACTCTCTCTACTATTTCTCAACTTTTTCAACCAAAGTGAGTCGTCTACATTCATAATTTCATCACTCAGGCCATCCTAATCATCAACAACTCTCAAACCATAAAAGTTCGTCTACATCTTTTCTTACAAGATTCTTCCTGAATTTCGAGTTACGGTCCCTTTGCTGATCTGCCCTTACTGATCTATCCGTACTGGCTAGTCTATCCTTACTGATCTCTCCTTACTGGATGATCTGTCCCTACTGGCTGATGTATTCTTTCTGGCTGATCTATCCTTTCCTATCTATCCTTAATGGCTGATCTGCCCTTACAGATCTATCCGTACTGGCTGATCTGCCCTTACTGATCTATCCTTACTGGCCGATCTGCCCTTACTGATCTATCCCTACTGGCTGATCTGCCCTTACTGATCTATCCTCACTGGCTGATCTGCCCTTACTGATCTATCCTCACTGGCTGATCTATTCTTACTGATCTATCCTTACTGGCCGATCTGCCCTTACTGATCTATCCTCACTGGCTGATCTGCCCATACTGATCTATCCTTACTGGCTGATCTATCCTGACTGATTTATCCTCACTGACAGATATATCCTTACTGATCTATCCCTATTGGCTGATATATCCTTACTGATCTATCCCTACTGGCTGATCTCTCCTTACTGGCTGATCTATCCTTACTGCTCTATCTTTACTGGCTGATCTATCCTTATTGGCTGATATGTCCTTACTGATCTCACCTTACATCTTTCGGGGAACCCTTGCCTGTTGTGCCTCAGTTTTCTTGATTCTGGTACTATGTCTGTGCACCTCCTCAGGACCTTGTTTATTAGTTTTTTGTGCTTCTTAAACTTAAGAAACATCTTCGAATTTTGGTGTAATGCTGCATATCTCTTTATGAATATACCAGAAGACAGTTTTTTTCCTTTACTTTTCTCCTAATGTGAGACTCTGACGACAGGTTTTTTCAAGACCTATCACAAATAGATTCCTGCCGGTTGTTTTCTGCTATACACAGAGACCCATCTTTACTCACTATTTTATTCAGGTTGAATTCCATCAGCCATGTATCACCACAACTTTGGAGTTTGTCTCGGCCCCGATCTGTATCTGTGTAATTACCTACTTGTACTGTACGAGGAGGGAGTTCCACACTCCTGGGGCCCCGTCTCTTGAGCATTCTCTACTATCATACATATTATTAAGCTTATGAATACCGTCCACATTTATTATATCCTCACGCAGCTTATTTCATTCATCCATCGCTCTTATACTACAAAAAAACATTCTTTTTTATTTTTTGACAAGTTTCTCGCTTTTTTCATGCTACGGTCTCTGGTTGTCTTATCCCTTCATCTTTCGAAGAATTATTCGCTATTTACGTCATCGATCTGGTTGAGAAAACTTAAGGACAGTAATCAAGTCACCCCTTACTCTTCTTTTTTCCATGGTGGATAAATCTGAGGCTTTTAGCCTTTTCTAGTAATTCACCTCCCTGAATTCAGTTTCAGTTTCAATACTTTATTCCTTGATAGAGGACTCGGCATCCTAGTGAGGTCACTAAGCACCCTTGTACTACAATACCAGAAGCATCTGGCAAGTGTCGCGAGCTCCCTGAATTGTGTAATCATGTTTGTTGCCTTTCTCTGAACCTTTTCTATTAGCTCTTTGTACTTCTTTAGTTGCTGTGATCAAACCTGAGAAGCATGTAGTGCTGTCCTCATGAAGGATGCGAACAACTTGCATAATATTTCCTCATGATGAGCTTCAGTGCGATTCTCTTGTTTTCTGGTCGACAGTTGATCTTAACTCTTCTTCGAAGGTGGGGCTCGGGCGACCGGTTAGGGAAGATGTCGAATTCCATTCTCTCACACACAGATTTTTGCAGCTTATTTACTGCCAGATGTGTGTGTGTGTGTGTGTGTGTGTGTGTGTGTGTGTGTGACTCAGACTCAGACTCAATTTATTTTGCTCAGACTTTGTAAACAAAGTATGGAGCACAGCTCCTCATATCATTTCA
>JAYMFT010024806.1:0-16271 GCA_038088735.1 Panulirus argus
TATATATAGATAGATAGATAGATAGGTAGATAGGTAGATAGATAAATAGTTATGGGATGTTTGTAGTTTTTGGATCCTTATAAGAGTAAATGATGTCTTTCCGTTCCCTTACAGAATTGTGAATTCTTTAGAAAGGCTGTGACTTGCGATGGTTTATCTTTTTACAATGGAATTTCCTATACTTAATTCTTATTCCAGGGAGCGCTTGTGTCACATTCGATGTGTACGTACGACAAGTGTAGGAAGAGTTCTCAACCTCGGGGAAGAATTCAGTGGATGGGATTCATTTAATCTTAAAGTTGTACATTTGGGGGTCTTTAAACGCCGCTGTTTGCTTCTCCATATAATTAGACTAATTAGTGTCGGGGCGCTTGGTGGCCAGTGCTGGAAGGGAGTTAGTTAGTTTGCTTATCTCTCTGTGTCTTATCAGTAGCTACGTATCTTCGCCGCCCCTCGTCTGTCGTGTGGATTATGATCTTATTTTTCTCTGGATGGGTTTTCGAAATTTCACTCCCCCAAGTCGTTTAATGGTTCGTGTTGGAGGACCAGCTGTAGGTACAGCTGAAGAGGCGGGTGTGGTTGGGCTAGTAGGGGGTGGGGTGGAGGGTCGAGGAGAGAGAGAGAGAGAGAGAGAGAGAGAGAGAGAGAGAGAGAGAGTTGGGAGTAAATGAGTGTGTGTGTGTGAGAGAGAGTGTGTAATTGCGTTGTGGGTGCGTGATGAAGAGAGTGTGTGTGGGCGGCCTTCATTTCCGGAGGTGGAGTGACCCACTGCAGTATACCAGCACGGCGGCTTGTGCACGTACGTGCGCATGTGACTTGTGTACACGTATTTATGCATGTCACTATTGCGCATGTGTAATTTGTGTACATACGTATGTATGCATACAACGTGTGCACGAATTAACGCCCAAAGCTGCGTACTCGTTTATATACACGTAAATCGTTTTCTCCTGCAGAAGGCGCGGGTGAGCACGGCACTGGGGGTAACGGGTGACTCCGCCGGCAGGAGTGTGGTGGTAAAAAGGCCTTCCGGATGATTGGCCGTAATGGCCGACCCGTCATCTGAGTTTTATCGTTTAACATGAAAAGCTTTTGGCAGGCTGGAATCTCTTTTGCCATTTACCGTGAATCGCGTTGCCACTGAATTAGAGATGAGCTGTGTGTGTGTGTGTGTGTGTGTGATGTTCTTCAGTATATTTTACGTTGTGTAATTGTGTAAGGATTTGGCTTGGATAATGTAGTTGTGTGTGGCTGTGGAGCGATTTGTAGGTTGCTTGGAAGACGATCAAATATGTGGTTGTGTTAGAGATTGCGGTAGAGTGGTAGGGGATAGATATACGAATGGCGACTGTCTGTGTGTGTGTTTGTTAACTTCTTAAGCTAGACGTCACGACCCCATGGTGTGATGGCTGGGCCCTTGACCTGACACATCGTTATGGGGTCTAGCCAAAGGCCAAGTCATCATACCCGGGGTCACGTCATCCTTCCAATTTATATATTTGAGCTCATTCACTCGTATCATAAATTCATAAATACCTGCGATTATTTTGGAGAATTTTTCAGGCGAGTACATGACTGCCGTAATGGTTTTGTTGATGAGCACAGGGCTAATCAGGAATGTGATATGGAACAGGATAATGCGACGGATGATGTTTTTAAATACATAGAAAGGATGAATAAGATTCCTGATATACAGGAATACATAAACGTAAAAAAATTACTATTACGGGATGTCTGCGTCACCCTATTGTGAATGGTGTCCCTTTTGAGAATAACATTTTTTTTATACCTAGCATTGCCTGGAGTATTAGAGGAGCGACTCTGCATATAACGTTTGTAAAAGTGAGTGTGGGGAGAGTTGCCTCCTTCCAGAGGTAGCTTAAGGGGTGTTGACCTGGTAGTATTGAGCGCAGTGGGGCGGGTAGTAGTAGTGGTAGTAGTGTCATATAGTATTAGTAACTTACTCAATATGTAGCAGTTATAAAGTTTGTTCTCCACTCTCTTTAAACGGATTCTTCTTTTCCTCCCACTCCTCCTGCTCCTCCTCCCATTTCTCTTGCTCTCCCCCTCCTCCCGAAGATACTGAAGTTTTGACCAAATTTTTTTTTCTCCTACAGTGTTTGGAAGTTTCCTTCGAGGGGTGGGGGGGGAAGGAGGGGAGTCTGTTGTAATATTTAAACTCTCTCACTCTGTTTTCAGCGCAGTTTATGCCAGGGTATTAACGGCGTCCATTATGGGTTTTGGCATCAGTGGAGATTTGACTTTGGAATTTATTTATAATGTTCGTGCGCTCCGTGTTCCCCCCAGGACGGGTCGGAGTTGCGCGAAGTGTGCGCCAGTCCGCGTTGAGCTATCGGCAGTTCGTGCGCACGACGGGTACGACCTCTGGGCGTAATCGCTTGGCCCTTTTTTCTTAAACGAAAGCCTTAAGGGTTTGGTCAAAAGGCCACGCCTTTCGTACCCATGGGTCCTTCCGTCGTATTCAAGGTGAGATAAGAATTCATATCACACACACACACACACACACACACACGTTGTACGGGTGGCGTTCCCCTGGGCGAGTGCCCGGGACCCACCGTGATTAACGCCTCCTTGGCGTTCCCTGGAGTTAATTGGCTGAACAGTTGTCCTGCCCACCTCAGGCCATTACTCTGTGGACGTGAAGTTGATGACACATTCCTGGTGAGATATTGGCCAGTTTATGTGTCACACAGGGGGCTGAAAATAGGCGATGCCTTGAACGCCAACCAGCACAAGCTGTGGCCTTGATGTACACCAGCTAACACGAGTTGTGGTCTTGATATACGTACCCCAACCAGCACAAGCTGTGGATGACCTTGTACACCAGACAGTATAACCTGAGCCCGAGGCTCAGCGCACTAACTAGTAAAAATTAAACCTTGCCGCTCACGAGAATAATTTTGAATTACTGCGTCTTTAAAGTACTGATATGACACCGAAATTTTTTTTGTTAACAATATATTTGCTTACTTCTCATGTAGTTGATAATAGTTGTTTTTAATTCATTAGAATTTCTCTTGGAAATGTAAATTTTTTGTTCTGTTTGGACTCCTCTCCGCTCCTCCCTTCTCTCCCCAGGGAAGTCCAGGAAATTTTTGCATGGTGGCGCGGGGGGAGGGTGGGTGGGTTGGTCCAGTGGGATGGTGGAGGGGAAGGGGGGTGGGGGATGTTTCCCCTCCGGAAGCTGAAACGTTTTAACATTTTTCACATCTCCGTAACAGCCATTTCCTGCAGTCTACCGCCTTGAATAACATCACATGAGCTGCCTTAAAATAGCAGCGAAATTTTTCGGCTTGGAAATTTAACTTGCTGGCGCAGCGCCACTGTTGCCTCATGCGGGGAGGGGGAGACTATGATTCGAACCCCGGGCGGGCCCGTGGGTGATTCATATTCAGCAAAGCTTACCGCTACACCATGGCAGCCCAAACATGTATATATATGAGATATATCTACATATTTTTTTTTTGTTTTTGTTTTCATAAACTGAACGTGTAAGATTAATACAGGTCGGCTTTGTTGGCCGAATCATTGCAGCCTGTATAGCAATACACACACACACACACACACACACACACACCCCGACGATACGGCCCAAAATAGCTTTGACGAGAACAGTCATGGAGGGGGAACGGGGGGGGGGGGGGTTAAAGGGGGTCAGTGGCAGTGGGCTGAGGGGTGCATGATGGCGTTCTCTCATGGTTCTCCCGTTCTCAAAAAGCTTGGGCTTTTCTTCTCGTTCCCATAGCGTCTGGATCTTTCTTTTTTTTTGGGGGGGTGTTCACGCGCAATGTTCGGATCTTTTGTTCTCCAGTTTTCATAACGTTTAGATCATTGTTCTCAAAGCGTACGTTATGTTCAGATATTTGTTCTTCGGTTGCCACGCTGCGTCTGGACCTTTGCCCTACAAGTTCTCATTATGTTCAGACCTCTGTTCATAAGTTCTGAATGCGTTTGGATATTTGTTCCTAAAGTTTTAAAAAAAAGTTTAGGCTGTTGTTCTCGTTTTCATAATAATTAGACCTTTGTTCTTTTGGCTTTAATATGTTTGAACCCAAGATTTCTAGTTTCCATTATGTTTAGATCTATAATCACCAGCTTTCATAACGTTTAAACTGTTATTCACAAGTGTTCATTCTCTACCGCTTGCTCTCCAATGTTCATTATGTTTGCATCTTTATCTCCCAGTTTTCAAATTGTTCAGTTCTTTGTTCTCTAGTCTTCATAATGTTTGGACCTTTGCTTTCCAGTTTTTTTGGATAACACTTAGGTATTTATTTTCCTGCCTAGAGAACGATCACACGTTTGTTTCCACGCATTTCATAATGTTTAGATCTTTCCTCTCCGGGTTTCAAAATGTTTACATCTTTAAAATCTTAGGTCCATGGTTGAGAGAGAGAGTTTAGAAACCTAAAGGCTTCTATTTAATTCAACCAATCAGTCAATCAAAAACCCCTACTACTGCCTCATACCCAAGTGAACCTATAACCACACTTTACTCAATGACTACAGAAGCGTGTTACAAACTACGGTTACGAAGTACAGCGGCTCATATGAACAGAAGCGCTTCAGGATACATTACACGAATGGAATAAGGTGAGTTCTGAGATTGTGTCAATGTTCACACCAATGAGATGTTAAAAAAAAAACTGTTTAACAGTAGAGAAAGTTCAAATGATGGGGGGGGACCCCCCACGTGCGTAGCCATTCCCCCCCTCCCCCCTCACTCCGTACGGTACAATCAATAGGTAATTACGTATTTTCAGCTATGGTCACATTCTTTAATTGCTTGGTTTGGTGATGAATTAAGAAAACACCTCAAGAATCTGTTCACTGGGCCAGGTCAACAATTCCTAATGGTCGTAACGTGTTCAAGGGTCGTACCGTCGTGTTCAAGGGTCGTTACCGCGTGCTCATCAAGCATCGTACCGTCGTGCTGAAGGGTCGTACCGTCGTGTTCAAAGGCCGCATCGTCATGCTCAAGGGCTTAACATTTACACCAATTCTTTGAGGGTAAAATAACGAATCTAAATGCTAACAGAATATCTGAGAAAATTAAATACCATTATAATCAAGAAAGGTGAAACAAAAAAGACATACAAGAGACACAAGAAGAAAGACAAATACATATGCAAAACAAGTACAAAACACACAACAGGAAAGACAAATACGCAAAACACAACAAGAAAGACAAATACAAAAGATAAGAAATTCAAATATAAAAGAAAAAAAAATTGTCATTCAAAGGAAACTCTTGTTTCCTTCGCACACACAATGCGAGACTGGATTGTGTGAACGCTTCAAGAGGAGACAAGACAGACCAAAGTTTACGATGATTTTTCCCTGTAGGATGGAGACAAGAAGAAGGAAGAATGAAAGAAAAACAGATGGGGAGGTCAGGCTATGCTCGGAGGGAAAGGCGAGACTTCCACAAGACGGGAAAGTAACTTAGCTAGGCTGTGGAAGTTGTTTAAAGGAAGGGCTACGCGTGTGCTAGCTAGGCTAAGGGGGTTCCGAAACTGCGCGTCGCAACCCGCTGCTGGTGGTGGTGGTGGTGGTGGGGGGGGGAAGAGGTCTGTCTGTCTGTCTGTCTGACCTGCCGGAAACGTGGAGTCCAAAGACTTCTTAAAATAGAAATGAAAACAAAAAAGTTTTCAAGTAAGGGGAAGTATATACTTTTTTCCAGTACTTTTAAAAATCATAACATTAGACAAATGACCCCAAATTACCAGGGATACGAGAGAGGATTTGTTCCACGGGGTTTAAACTCCTTTGCTCAAAGTACAAACAGGTACCACTACAACTACTACTAACAATAATAATAATAATATTAACAATATGCCGACATAACTCAGCAATGTGATCAAGGCAGCCACTCACATCACAATCGCTTGCAGTTGATGATCTTGTAATCTTATCTATCCAAAACAATATCTCGGTTGTTGTGACGGGGGGACCTGGACAACATTATTTATATACATACAGACCGCCACACACTCTCCACATTCGCCCCTCCCACCCCCAGACTCTTATGTTTTCTGAATCCTCATCATAACCGTCTTATTATACCTCACAACTAGGCCTCGAGGTACCACCTGAATGGTTATTATCATTCTTCCTTTTCACTGTGATAGCAGTCACCGCCTCCGTTCATTCATTCGATACATGACCTGTTATGCTAAAGCAAGTGAAAGGTCTATTGAGTACTGGCTTAGGTGCGCCTTTTCCAATTACCTCATGCGGGATCTTTGTACAGGTAAGTTTGTTTACAAGGCTTCCTTCCCTCCTCCATCAATGAAAACCAATCATCACATCCACAACTCGTGTAAAACATACAGCAGAAAGTGTATAAGAAAAATACATGTACGTGAAGGTAAAGAAAGCAAAAAGTCTGTATTGCTTATCATGAGACGATAAACTGAACAGCCCTTGACAACTCATCAACCTCTTGTTTATAGGGACTGGCAACAGGTGTAATGAGTGTGCGCAAATAACTCATCATTAACCTGTGTAAAAATCTATAATCATGAATATAAGAGTTTTGTAACAACTCACAGAAAAAAAATATTGCTTGTTTATTGTCATGTGATGGAAACACAAGTACGCAATCTGAATGGGTGTTAAATTATCTTATTAACATTAGCGGTGGTTTTACCACGGAATGTTGTGACATCCTCATTTGACATCAATGCCCTCACAGCAAATTTCTCGTTACAATGATTAACCTTGACGGAGTGTAATGACTACTATTTATATGGTTACTCTAAAAATCTTTCCCGTACAGAACTTCTCAAAATACTTCACAGGGAAGATGTAGTAGCCACATCGTTTCAGAATATAAGCTATTATCACTTTAATCAAATTCAATTTAAAAATTTATATGACTAAATTCTCAGTCCTGGACCCAATCAAATCCTTCGCAAGTCTAATCAACTATGTATAGACATTATTATAACCTATTTTCAGAAGTAAATTGCCGTTGGAAGAAGTAAGCTTGCAGTTCGAAAGTCTGGTTTACTGAAATTCTTGTCTCTGTTCCGGAACATTTTGCATAAGTTCAACCTTCCCTGTAACTGGGCTAGTTCCAATTGAGCCCTACCACAACAGCGATCTTCTTATTACCCTTACACAATAAAGCTACTGGTGCATGCACGTCCGCCTTACAAGCCAACACTGCCTCCACAGCCGAGTGAACTACATTCCAGTCCTCCGTAAGAAAAAATGTGAAGCGAATCTGTACAAACCCCATCCTTGAACGGCGACTTACTCATTTTCTCTTTTCCTTCCACCCATCCTCACCTTGTCGGTCATGACGGACAGTGCGTAGTGCCTATCTCCACTGCACAGTTACTTTTATGGTCGGTATACTGAAGAAGTGGGAACGACACAATCTCAGTCGCTTTTACTTGCTTCACCACTTCCTGTAGACCATCTCCTAAACCCCATCTGAAGTAACAAACGTTTCCTTCCCCTAGTGTATTTGACTCTCATCTCTCCTTGTCTGGGAAAGCCTTTAGCTTCAAAGTTTATCATTCATTAAGTACATGACAGCAGGGAGCGAGTTTTTTGTTTAAACTTATGTTTATTTCCATTTCCATTCAACTATTTATCACATGTAAAGCACTACCATTAACTTATCTACTTTCAATTGCTTATAAGAAATTTTACATGGTAGATCTTTACCTCATTACGTTAGCTCTGCTTACTTGTCTGATTACCGTCTAGCCGTGTAAAAATTGATCTAGCATGCATTCTAAATGCATGTATTACGTTGAGCACTAGCAGGGTAGTAACAGGTTAATGGACTCTGCAATCTTCTCAGATTACTTCAATTATTAACACTTAATGGCAGAAATTAGTCAAATGTTTCTGTACAGTACCTGAGGACCCTGCCTTCATAGTAATTAACCATGTATCGTTAGTGACTTACCAACGCAGTAATTAACCTTGCATCTCTTGAGCCTTACCTCAACGTCAATGAAGCTTGAATCCCTTGAGCCTTTCCACCAAGGTGATTAAGCTTGATATAACTTGAGACCTGCCACCAAGACATTTAAGCTTGCATCCCTTAGGCTTTACATCACAGCGATTAAGCTTGTATTCCTTGGGCCTTACTACCACTGTAGTTGAGCTTGCATTCTTCAACTTACCACCATGAGAATTAGATCTGCAGTATTCATGCAGCCTCACGTCATCATGGGAATATTCACCATATTGCTCCTAGAACTGTTGCAAAGTTGACTCATCACAAACTTCTCTGGACAGCAGCTCATTCTCGAGTTTAACTTACCATGTCCAAGTATTTCACTAGTCTTCTTCCTTGGGAGGAACAAAGCATTCACTATATATACACAAACAAAAAAAAGGAACGTAAATATTTACAGGATATAAAAAGACCAGATGTAAATTCACAGGATTTTCTTTTTTATTATGTAAAATGATTTACAATATATCTCCGCACAGGAAGCACATAACATTTTGAAAAGGAAAGATCACATTTCATTTATTTTTTTTTATTTTCTAAACCTTATTGTCTCAGGTACGACCATCATTAAGATTCCATTTATTATTTGCTTGTAACCAAGAACTCTTATCGTAACGGTACTTTATTTATTTATAGCTATTTAATAAACCTTTTTTTTTATAACAAATACTCTTTCTTAAAAAAATAAACAAGGGGGAAGGCTAAGATCACGGGAGCTTTGTACTCGCTGTGCTAAGAATTCTGAAATCGCACTAAAATACCTCGGGAGTTTTATTATTTCAGCCATTCAGAATGAAAAAAAAAATAAATAAAATAAAATCATTGGATGGGATCCTCTCGGTTCTGATAGGGCGTTTCAGAATTCCAGCAAAATAATGTCTCGCAGCCATCAACAGGATATGTGGAGCAGACTTCCAAATGCAAACACCTCTCGGGTCATTCCCGAATCGACGCTCCAAACGACTGGTCGATAACTACTAACGGCCGACGTCATCAAGCCACCAGCCAATCACGGCAGGTCGACGGATGCACAGTCGACAAACGTCGAATCTCTCGACCCCAGTCAGTCCCCGGGGCGCCTTCATCGTGACCCCATGATTGCGAGAGAGCATTCCGCACTGTAGAAAATCTAACCGTAAGACTAAAAAGACATGTAGTGACGAGCTTTACACAAATGGTTCACCCTGCATAATTGAAGGAAAAAAAATATTCATATATATATATATATATATATATATATATATACATATATATATATATACAGCAATGAATTTTGATCCATAGAAAGAACTCCAGGTTGTCATTTTCCCTTTAAATCTGCTGTACACAAAAATGCTAAGAAAATATACCTTTACAGGCTTCCACTATGAGGATCAAAATCGCTCGCGGAACAAAAATACAAGAGCTTTTTCATTTTATTCACTATATAACTTTGTATCACGGGGGGGCATTACAAGAGAAGCATAGAGTAGCAATTGGAACCCATCGGTCCCAAGCGTAAGTCACAGCCAAGAAACGAACGCCCTGCCTTGCCTCTGGTTCATATATATAAAAAAAAAAAAAAAATCCAGAGAACACGATATACCTACTTATAAATATATCCTGTTAAATTGGCATTTTAACATCTTTCCTTTTCATAAAAATATATTATGGTGCAAATTGCCAGTAACTTCCACTGGAGAAACATTTTTTTTTTTTAACATACACAGCAATTAGAATCCTGTTATCACTCCAGAGGAAGTTGCAGAATTTGACCTTAAATGACTAGTTCCAAGATATGTCCGCGAGATCTTTAGGAATAGTGAGCACAGAAATTCTTTTCCCATCCTCCATAACACAAGAGCCTTTGAGCTCGATTATACAATATAACACAATTCCGCCTTAAAATTGAAAAAAAAATATATATATATATAATGACCTGAGTTACAGATGCTATTTATTCATTTTATTTTGTTTTTAAACAAGATGCTTGGCATTTAAATGTTAAAATTGACCCTAGAATACATGGTATATATCTTGAGATAATCTTAAATGAAAGGATTTGGCGGACTGGTATCTGGAAACTAGCAAATGTCTGGCATCTCATCTCACACACATACTCGCGTACGGTGGTGATCCTGCTGCTCTGCAACAGCAAACTATACACATTTCAAAAAAACTATAATAATTATTATTATTATAATCTTCATTTACAGACGAGACGAAGGAAAAAAATAATTATCAAATATCATCATTCATAAACAACTTATATAGTAGCATTTAAGAGATCGACTTTGTAATAAAAGTTTTTTATATTTTAAAGAATATTTCTCATCGTCCTTGGCGCGCGCGCCGAGGCGAAGTTGCAGGACTCGCACGCACGAGCCTCGTCTGCCGAGCCGAGCGAAGGAGTTCACGTGAGCAACACAACAGACAGACACACGCGCGCGCACACACACACACACACATACACACACACACACACAGTTTGGCCTGGTATTCATCTCTTCGCGATGGGCGCTTCCCATCATCATCAGCCACCACTGTTCCACCAGTTCTATATCACACTAACAGAGAGATGAGCACTTTGATAAAAAAAAAAACATTTTTATGACACTATAAACTTGCATATATGTCCACCGATGACTTGGATACAGTGGCGGGTAAACCGGTGACGGGGGGGAGGGGGGATCGTCATCGTCATCATCTTGAACGGGGAGGGATGGGGAGGAGGCGATGATGATGGCGCTTGGCGGAAACGTCAACACCACCACCACCACATGGCCTGACCACCACCACCCACCCCCTCCCTCCTCAGGCCGCCGCGCGCTCATCTCCAGCGGGCGTGGCGGCGTGACTCCCTGCGGCAGCACACACTCCCGCGGCTCGTGCGGGGACCTACATTAGTAGATTAATCTGGCATCACAGGTCAAGGTGTATGGGAGCGGTTGACGGTTGGGGGGCGGGGGCCGCCGCCACGGTGCTACGCTGCCGTGGTGCTGGTGACTTCCCCCTCCGCCACAGCAGTCTCCGGCTTGCCGCCCCCCTCCTGCTCCTCCTCCTCCTTCAGCTCCGAGTCGCAGGTGGAGGAGGAGGACGGGGGATCGGCGGCCTCTGACGTATCACACGACACACCGCTGTCTGGCTGGCAGTCGCTGCCGCCCTGCTCCAGCTTCCCGCACTCCTCCTCGCACTCATCTCGAGAACCACCTCCACCGCCGCACATCGTCGTCACCAGGGATGGAGGAGATCCGGGCGCGCCGACCACGTCCACGCCCTTGGCGCACTCCACGCCCGAGTCTTGAGAGCCGCTACACACTTCTGCCGATTCTGACGATGCTGCTGTGGTCTTCACGTCGAGGGGCTCTCGTTGCTGCTTCAGGCCATCCTCCTCCATCTCGCTGTCGCTGCTGGAGTCGCTGCTACTGCTGCAGGAGCCGCTACTGGAGGACGAGGACGACGAGGACGATGAAGACGACCTGGTATACGACGTGCGCCGCAGTTCGAAGTTTTCCTCCCGCAACCGCTGGTTCTCCAACTCCAAGTTGTTGATTTCGGTCTGGAAAATGCTGATCTTCTGCGCAGTCTCGGAATCCACCCGCACTTCGCCAGGCCCGACGGCGTCGTCGTCGTCGTCGTCATCGCCATCCTGCCTGAGGCGGTACCGGTGGCGCGCCCTCACGGCGCGGAGCTGACGCTCCAGCAAGTCCACCTTCTCCTCGAGTGCCAGGTACTCCTGCACCAGCTGCGCCTTTGTCATGGTGTCCAGGCGCTCGGCGTGGACGTCCTCGTAAGCCGTCCAGAACTCCCTCGTGAGGAACTCTTCCTCATCCTCGGGGGAGGAGTAGAACTCGTTGGACTGATCCTCGGAGTCTATGCTGAGCGAGGAATCTCGATGGCGCCGGGGGCCCCCCATGATGTCTGTGTCCTGGAGCTGGTCGTGCTCCGCCATCAGGAACTGGGTGGTGTTAAAGGGCGCCACGGGCTTCGCCCGGATGCCATTCCGGGCGAAGCGCTGACGCGGCCTCTTCCTCCGTCGGCGGGTCTTCTTGCTCTTCTTGCTGGGCGGAGAATCACTTTCGCTCTCCGCGGTGCCGGACGGGCGTCGGGTGCCCCTGTGCGGCCCGCAGAGGGTGGGCAGGGTCACGGCGTCCACGGATCCCAGGGCGCCCGAATCTAGCATGTTGACTCTCGGCGACGGTAGCAGAACTTCAGTGCTCGTCATGTCAACCACCGATAATCTCATATACAACACTCTGGGCTCTACGGGCTAAGGTAATAGGGACGATATTTCCTTGCTCCAAGTTCGTCGCTGCCAGCCGCGTGGATAACCGTAGCTCGTACGTCCAAACACGATCATAGCAGCCGAGTGACTGTTTTGGAAGATGGTCTCGTTCCTACGGCCACTACCGGACGCGCGCCGCCGCCCTCCGCCGCGGGGACTAGTCCCCGCCGACATTAATCGAAAATCTATCCAACCTGTTTCGAGATCGCCTTGATGGTATATTGATTACAAAACTGGGTGTTCGGGCTTTATATTCGTCGTGTATTCAAAGCCTAAATATTCTTAGTTTAGAAATATTCTAATGAGCGGAACGATACAGTGACGTCACATTGCTTCCACCCTCAGTGCTGTATCGAGTGAAGGAGCAGCGCGACGCCATTTTGGTGCGGTGGGGTATATGAGTGAGTTTTTTAGCAGATAATCGGATATTAGTGTTGAATAAAATGAATGCAGACCTGCAACGACGTGTGGAGTGCATCGGGAAACACCAACAGCGGCTGACTTCGCAAGAGGGAAGTGCCATTCCCGAAGAGAAGCAGCGATCAGCTGTTGACGGCGGTCCAGCCTCCCTGCCTCCTCCGATGCACTGCTCAAGTTGTTTCATTTCCCCTCATTCCTCTCCCCCAACTACGCTGTTCATAATAAAGTATATGCCCCTAGACTGGATAAGAGTCCATCGGTGAGCAAAAGTAATTTTAAGGTTCTGCGCCCCCTTGTGTGTTGGGGGGCTACGGTGTGCTTCCTTTGTCCGCGAAATTTAGTTCCCTCAATACAGCGCTTGCGCGTACCACAAGCAGACTGAGTTTGGCGGCGCCAATACTTTCGCGATCGGCGAGGCCATATATGTTGATGATTTCGTTCGTAAACGTGGTTTATAAAAATGTCTTGAACTCGTGGTATTGTCATAGAAGTGTTCATTGAAAACTTAGAATCCAGATTTTTTTTTTGGTTAGAATTTTTAGGGAGTCAGTGTTGCTGTAATGTTGCAAGGTGACTCACCCGTAGGCCTACAGACAGCGCCATGGGTATGGCAGGTCGGTCTGCAAGCTTTATAGATCTGCAGTGACGTCAATGTAATTACCATAATTATTGAAACATGCGGCGCTAGTGAAATTAAAAAACTTCATCTCGTTTTCTACCGAAATTAAAACACTGTCCGGTGCATGAAATTTGGATATGGTGGTAAATTTATATACATATATAATTTTTAAGTGGCGTTGTAGACTTGTATATTATTATTTCATTCCTGATGCAAGCTAGAGTTTTAAGATAATTTGGGTTTGCCATCGTTTACGGTCCGCCAATGGAGGTAGGTCGTGGGATATCTGGGAGCCGGATTGAACTAGATTCACAGTTGTTGCCACGCAGCGCTTTTTCAATCCTAGCGATATATATATATATATATATATATATATATATATATATATATATATATTGCGATATTTTTTTGCTCCATCACTTAAAACGTTAAGCAAGTTACCCAATTCCACCTGTGGTGTTATACTCGTATAAATAGATGCTATGACAAACATGGGATGTAATATTATGTACATAATTTTGGTGTGTGTGTAAATTACCTATTCTTTTTAATAACAGTGAAGGGCATTTGTATCACCCTGTAATAATCCTGTGACATTAATAGCTTTGCATATTTTCTAGACTCTACAATAACTGTTGAGATATGGCCACATGTCTGTAATTCTCCTGAGTGTTAATATAAAAAAGTCTCGCCAAGGTTTTGTGGTGTATTTGTCTTACGTGTTGGGTCTGACAATCATGCAGCAGACGCTAGCAATTAAATCCATTAGCATACGTAAAGTATACCCGGCCATAAGGCATGACCTGGTGTGAGAATCATCACCACCACCCCTCCCCCCTCTCCCCATGTCACAAGAATAAAGACTAGGCAACTGTGTGTGTGTGTGTGTGTGTGATATTCAGGATGTGTAGCGCGGCCGCTGAGGGCCTGCCAGGCATTGTGTGGAAGTGAATAATGAAAAAAAAAAAGCAGTTGAATGAGAGACTGTGCCGTGATCTGCCGTTCTACGCCCCTTCCTCAATCGCCATCCCCTCCCTCCCCTTGCACTCCCAACTCCACCAACCAACCAACCAAGCCCGCTCTCACCTCTACAGTCACTCCCCCCACCCACTCCCAAAGCACCCCTTCCCCTCCCACAATACACTCCCAAACCTCTCCCTCCTTCCCACCATCCGTTTCCCCAACACTATCTTCTTTTATATCTTGTTTTACCCTCACTCTCTTCCCACGACATTCCAGCGCTACAAAACTCAGCTTTGCATGGCCAATAGATTCGCGTCTTGCCATACTGTCAACCGTGCCTTCTCGACGAAGTGTTTCTACCTACCCGACAACCCTCTGCTCCCCCTCGCCTGTAGCCCCCCCACCTCCTACCCCTCCCCTCTTACTACACCACCACCCATCCCCTACCCCTCCCCGGTCCACGTCACCTAAGCACTCCCCCTCCCAAATGGCTCCCCTCCCCGGTGTGTCGCCCGCCCCTCACCTAGCCCCCCCCTATCCGCTCCCCCTCCTCGGACCACGACTCCCCAACCCCCATCACCCACCTGCTCCCTCAACCCACCTTAGCTTGAGGCCCCCAGCAACTGTATCAACCTTCCTTTAGTATTTGCTTCGTCCAGATTTCCTCCTATCTCTTTCATCTCTTTCTTCTCTTCCGTAACACAGCCTCCCCCAACATTTCCCTCCTTCCTCGTGGCATAACAGTTACTGTTTCCCCTAATAAGACCTGTGAGGCTCTCGGCGTTCTCCATCACCCCTCATCACCCACGGTAACGACGCTTCTTTGCCTCGTAGCTCCCTATCAAACCCTCTTCATACTCGAAGCGACATTCCTCCTACACTGTAAGCATAACCTGCCTCGCGAGTTTGACTTCCCTGTTATCTTATCCTAAACCTCTCTCACTCTCTCTCTCTCTCTCTCTCTCTCTCTCTCTCTCTGGTGAAGCCAGCACTTCAGTGGTTTTCATGTTCCCCTCCTTGGACCAGGTTGTTTTTGCATTCAGTCCACAAACACAATGAATCTCACATAACTTCTGACAGCAAGTAACTCACGCGACTCAGTCTCGACCAGATTTTTGTTAGGTGAGCGCTACGCGTTAGCACTGCTTTCATGCCATAATTTGAGGTAGGTGTTCTTTAGTAGCCTGTAACAGTCATTGAATTTCTTGCTACATGATGCAGTAATACAGTCCAATTTCATCATGAATTTGTAATCATTTGGCTTTTTTTTGACATTACCAGGCAGCTTACTTCCATATCCGTGTGAAATCTTTCTCCTCCAAGCTTTAGTAAGCTTATATCTGCAGGGTTCGTATTTACTGGGTGCACCTTACGTTCCACATCCAATCACCGAGATGAACGACACGTCTCATTAATCTTTATCGACACCTCTCGATTATTTGCATCTTGATATAAATATCCATACGGTTCCATCTTTTAAGGGATGCATTCACCCCCCCCCCCTTTCTCATTCACGTCTCATTCTAAAAGACGCTGTATTACCCCGAACGCTAAAAATAAAATGCGCGTGTCTTTAGTGACATCATTCCTCAATACAGCGACACATATCAGCAATTAAGTGCACAGATGGCAGTCAGTCGGTTCCACGCGTGGGCTAGGTACCCACCCACCCTGTTGTTGACGAACTGGTGGTGGTGCCTGGCTTGCTGGCTGGCCACGTGCGGCCAGCGATTGGCATAGTCGACTACGCTTCTTCGCTCAGAGCCTTCTAGCAGCACTGCGGCCACTCGATCCGTCTCTTGGCGTGGTCCGGAGAATCTGGTGTTTGCTGCGTGCGGTAGCGCCGCTTGTAGGAGTCTGTCAGAGCGTCCGGAAGTGGTGTAGATATGAACGAGTAAAAAGAAAAAAGACATATGTGTAATAACGGTCCAGGGGTTTATATCCGAAAGCGGTATATATATATATATATATATATATATATATATATATATATATATATATAG
>JAYMFT010024817.1:0-16270 GCA_038088735.1 Panulirus argus
AACATATATCTTCTTTGTCAACCTTTCCTCACTCATACGTTCCATATGTCCAAACCATTTCAACACACCTTCTTCTGTAATGGCCTTGATTAGGGCTTCAGTTGCCCATGCTGCCCCAGATAACATAAAAAATAGAAAGCCTGAGCCAGGTACCCATCTTATTCACCAGCCCTTAGCAGGGGATGAATAGCTGGGTTGACTGTAGATCAACTGCCACAACCAGGATTTGAACCTATGTACACAACCCCGGGTGGCCTATAGATGTATCACAGTCAGCATTGCTAACACTACACCATGAAGCTCCATTAGATGGACTTAATGTACGAAAAACAGATCACAGAACTCTTGAAATATGATTATTAAGGGATTAACCCCATAACACTTTCTGCAGTGTAATCAAAGCACATTCACACACAAAGTATTTTACAGCTTAACACTAGTAGCACTGCAAACACTCAGAAGATTCAGCTTAACACAAGAACACAATATACACAGCCCTTCTTCAAGAAACTAGACTTACAATTCAGTTCTACCCTTTCTCCTTTCTGTAACTACACAACCCTATGGTAAGACAGACAACATGGACAAAGAGGACTCTTAACATATAAACCAAAATAGTCCTTTCACAGAAACCACACAAAAAAAAAGTGACTGCACTCCTGAATACATTGCATAAGACGCCATTATTCTTAGTGCAGCATATTCATCGTTTCTTAACTCCCTTCACCACCTGCCCTCCCAGGTAAACTCCCTAGCTACAGAACTTGACCAACACACCCACCCTGATACATGACTCAGCAGTCACACTCAGGACCCTTTAGGTAAACTAATCATAAATAAGCTGCGTTTTTCAGAATTTTTATCCACACAACCAACCAGCCAGACTCCCAACCCATAACTTCTAGCTGCCTTATCTAATTAGGCATTACTCTCTACACATCAGAACTGCATACAAGGACCACCTGCACTAACTTTTGATAAAACCTCATCAAATTAAAGGCAGTCACCAAAAATACATTCATGAACTACAGAAGAGCACATTAACTACCATTTACACAGTACTTAGAATCCAAGCTCCAAAACTTTATCATAATTACTTTCCCATTCCCACACCATGCCATCTCACATAGATCATGACCACCAGTAAAGACAACAAGAGACACATACCATAAGGACATAGAAGGCACTATTATCTAAACTTTTGTAAGTTGCATGCATCATAGAGCAGAGAAATGTGTTCAGATAAAACTACTCACTTATGTTAGAAGTCATAGAACAAATCCAAACTTTAAAGACCATCACTAACCTGATCACTGGTAAGCAAACGGTAACTTGGCCTTCCTTTCTTAACATTATGAACCACAAAACCAAGAGCAACCAACTCTAGTATACCTTCTATACCACCCAAGCTCCTGCATATGAAGTGCTTTTATACAAAATCAACTACATCCCTATTCTTAGACAACGCACAGACAATCTTATGAAACATTACATTAAGATTAGTTGTAACTTACCACCCTGCCAGACAGGATAGCCATGAAAAATCTTCACAAAATCCAACTTGAAACACCTGCAGACCCAGCCTTTACTCCCAGTTCAATATAGCTGTCTTCTTTATAAAGACTCCTGGAAAAATTGGTCCACAACAGAATCGACCAAAATACTGGTATCCTACTCTCACATACACAACATGGTTTTAGACCCAACCACTTGTCCAACACACACCTCAGGCTCCTTGAAAAATTGGTCCACAACAGAATCGACCAAAATACTGGTATCCTACTCTCGCAAACACAACATGGTTTTAGACCCAACCACTTGTCCAACACACACCTCGTACACCATTTTCTGAATGGCTTCAGCCAACCACAACCCACTTTCTACACACTAGTCTTGACAAAAGATATCAAAGAAGAGTTCAACACCATGCCTTGGCACATCTTCACACTTAAGATACATGGCACCATCCTCCACAATAGTGACAAAAAAAAAAATTCTCTCTCTAACTGGCCATGAAACCAGAGCCTCTCACAAAGGCTTTACCTCGAAAATCCTCAAGTTCTGTTGGGGAATTCCCCAAGGAGCAGCTCTATTTCCATTCTGCTTAAGTTTCTCCCAATATGACTCCCCATTACCTCTTGCGGACCACAGTGTCCTTTCATGTGCAAATGGCCATACAGTTACATCATAACACCCTGACACTACCCAAGCAGTAATAAAAAGCTACACTACCATATGTAATTAGAATACTGGTTCAATTAAAACAGAATATTTGCATTACCATGGAAATATACCATTACCCTCTTATTCCCTGGAGGATATAAATCTAACCTACATCCTCCCACCACCCTTTGTTTTCAGATAATTGCACTCCCCAAAACTCTAACCATACTGGGCTTCACATATGATACATTCATAGCACTGAGCCCCCATGCCACAAACATTAACACAATAGCTGTAAACAAAGTGCTCTCAGAATGCTTACCACTCCAAGATTTGAACAAGAAAATGACTTCCTTAGTATTCTGTAAGAGCAACTTGTCTGCTTCATCCTAAACTGTGCCTCACCTGCCTGGTCATTCACTCTGTCAGTAAGAAGCACATCAGAGCTACAAATCACATACAACAAAGAACTCAGAGCAATCACCAGCTGCTAAGCGAACATAGATACTCTCAACACTGGGATGATAAAACAAAAATATTAATAGTTTAATCCCACCTAACTATGCTCAGCACTCACTTCTCTGCAACAATACTAAACCACCTGCCATCCAAACCACCCCATAACCAGCCATCAGTCCCTATCCCTTAAGTAGAAATGAAAACCTTACCTCTACCCAGATCTACTCTTTTTCCTTTCTGAAACCACACAACCCTACAGCAAGACAGACAACAAGGACAAAGAAGATTCTTAACATTATAGACCAAAATATCCCATTCACAGACACCTATACTTTCAGATCCCTTACCTGAACAAATGACATTAACAGAACACATAAACATCAAAATGACTCAACAAGCACCAACATCATGCAGTCTCTCAACGTAGTCTTAAATGCTTCTTCACCAGACATACAGCCATCTGAAACTACACTCCCTAAGGCATACATGAGTTATCCTTTCTTATTGACATCTTGAGCACTTCCAATCTCTTCAGTATTGAAAAACACCACTTCATTATATTACAAGATGTCTCATGCCTTAAATGTAACTTCCACACCAAAGACAAAAGACTTACTCTTCAGTTGTCCAGTGTTCAACCCACAAAGACACACACCAAACATCACTGCATTTCTTGACATATGGTTTTACTTGGTGTATGTGCTCAGCTTGCTGAGTACTGCTGGAGGCCCATAGAAGAGGCTCCCAGGGCAGGAAAGTAAGGTTGAGGTAATAAATTCCTTTCACTTCTCCCCTGGCTTATTTTTATGTATTGTTTTATGACTGTAAATTATGATGATTTATATCCATTTCACAATTTTTCAGTCATTATGTGATATATTTTTCTCTTACAGGTGTGAAGCCTCTGGAGTGTCGTGTGTGCAACAAGCAGTTTAGTCACAAGAGGGGTCTTCGTAAACACTTGAATAGCATTGTCCATGAACACATGCTTCTCACAAATAATCTGCAGAAAGATCATGCTTATGACATTAAGCAAAACTTTGCTTTTATTTGTGAGTATTGTGGCATCAAGTTACCCACAAGACATATGCTTTCCAAACACAGTCGTTTGGCACATAAAGTAGGTATCACATGGAGTTGCCCTCATTGTGATTATAAGACAAAACGCAATCACACTTTAAAGAGACACATGGAGCTCCATCTAGAGAGCCGTAATTTCATGTGTGAGATATGTGGTAACTCTTTTCAAGCTCTTGCTACCCTAAAGGATCATCACAATTTTGTGCACTCAGATGAAAGAAATTACAAGTGTTCAGAGTGTAGCAAAAGTTTTAAGAATAAGTCCTCATTAGCACGTCACTGTCGCACACATTCTGATGACAGGCCATATCAGTGTCATTGTGGAACAAGCTACAAACGACTTTCTCACCTAAAGCGACACATGTCCTCAGCTCATAATGAAATCCTGAAATCTAGGGCTGTGAAAAAGTTCAAACAAACAGAGGAAACGGATACCAGTTTAGAAAGATCATTCGACGGGAAGGATTCAACACAGTCTACAGAATTTTCAGATGGCGAAGAATTTGAATTTGTATCAATGTCCAGTTCATCGTTGTCACCAGTATTGCAAACAGAAGCCTCTGTTAAAGACACTAATGATATCCTTCTTCCAACTCAAGAAAGCATTATCTTAATGGGTGAGAATTCAAATTCAGAACAGAGCCACCTAATCACAGTTGGAGATTCACAGATCATTCAGCTTATTCCTTCTACATTGCAGTTCCCACAGGAGAGCAGCTTTCAGGCAGTGTCCTTGGTGTCCACAAGTGAACTTCACACACTTCCTATATCATCTTCAGCTCCCTACGGCCATGTAACTCAAAGTAGCCATGTAGTTGTAGAACCATTCAGCCTTTCCCAAAATTCAGAAACAATGGTTATGGTTCCTGCTTCACAAGAGGACCATGCTCATCTCAGTGACTCTGATGTGATTAGAACAAATCTCAGAACAATAGAAAATGAAGCCCTCAATAATTCTAGCCGCATTGGGAGAGACACAGCAAAGCGTGTAGTTAAACAAGAAATGAATGTGCACACGCTAGAGAATCATACAGAACTGTCAGTAACTACAAATTTGGACACCTTTGATTATCGTGCTCCACCATCCTCCCAGCCCCTTCTCCCTGCACTCCCTCCTGCACATTACATAACACACACACAGACCTCAAACACTCAAATGAATCAAGACTTAATTCAGCCAAATCTGATTTGCTCTGACTTTGTTCTCCCTGTAGATGGTGGTAGATAATAGTAGTAATTTTATTTTAATTTATTAAAAAAGTTTCCTTTCTTCAGAATTGCTAAACACTGTTTGGCAGATGGGTGATAATTCTAGTTTTATTTTAATTTATTATTGATCTTTCTGCATGCTCTTATTCATGTTAAACTGCATAATCTGCAGCCATACTTAATATACAGAATATATTAATCATCATACTTAAAGCTTAATATCTGTTCCTGTGTATTACACTTCCATTAACATATATGGGAGAATCCTGAAGGACTTTAGATATGTACCTTACTGTGATTATTGCAACAGCTTGCTCATGTCTGCATAGAATTATGGACAAGATATGCAGACCATTTTGTGTACTCTTTATAGTAGGCTCTCAAAGAAATTTATCAGATGACTGTCCAAATGACTGTGATACAGATTTATAAATGAAAATCAAGTTATTGAAATAGGGTCCTGTAAAGTTGTGAGAGGAAAAATTATGTAATAGAACATAATTTGATTTAAGTAAGAGAAACATCGCTATAGAGCATATGTTAACCCAGATATCAGGTACTTTATTCTTGCCAAAAACTCATTTGTACATTTATAAGTTTGTGTACTTTATCATCATACATATAATTTTTGGCTGTCTAAAGACTGAATTACTTCCTTTTTAATAAAATTAATTTTCTTATAGTACTTTCACAGTATAACAAAACATACTTGTGTACATCTGAAAAGAAATTCTATCAGATTCTATTCATATCAAGTGTACAAATTGTACTCCAGGTTTAATGGCAATAGATTACTCTTTTCATTTAGTACATCTAGAATAGTACTTCATTTGTATGGCTGCAAAAGCTCTTTTCTTGTTTTTCAGGAAATATCAGGTATAATGTTTATGTTTCTAAGTCATAAATGTGTATATGTATATAACTATGGAACTGTAGGAATGAAGTCAGTCTAAGGGCGGAAGAAAGGGTAATGGTCATGGGTGCGTTATGGAATGTGTAAAAGGAGAGGTCATTGTCTTTTAAGGCAAAGATGGGCATCTTTAAAGACATATTAGTCCTAACAGTGTTGTATGGATGTGAGTGTTGGGTCGTAAATGTAAGAGGAAGAGGGTGGACATGTTGGAAATGAAATGCTTGAGGACATCATGTGGTGTGAGGTGATGTTGATGGTTTAAGGAATGACACTGTAACAGAGAGATGTGTTAGTGAGCGTAGTCTGATTGAGAAAGCTGACCAGGGTATGCTGAAACGGTTTAGACCTATGGAAGAGGTTGAGGGAGGAAAGATGGACCAAGAAAATCTCCTTTCAGAAGTAGAGGGAGCATTGCAGGGGGACGGTTAGATTGAAAAGAATTTAGAAGTATGGATTGAAGGAGGCTTTAGGGTGCAGGGGCCTAAATGTTCAGGAGGATGAGAGGCATACATGGGATAGAATAAATTGAATCAGTGTGACATGCTATCATTTGACAGAATCAATGTATATGAAGAGGTCAAGATGGTAGGCACTAGTTTTGGTACATTATGCATGACAGCTAGACAGTGGATAGGTGCAATTAATGCTGTTGTTCTTTTGTTTCTGTTCCTATCTCATTGGAGGGGAGAAGGGAATTAAGTTTTTATGAAAAAACAAGAAATAAAAAAAGACTTACTTTTCTCTTTTAGGATCACTTCTGTAGGGCTCCAGCAGCACTCAAAAAGCTAGCCATGTCCACAGGGTGGGACCACAGATCAGAAAGTGGATTAATGTTTTGTGTTTGTCTTTGTAGGGTGAGCACAATATAATTGAGGGGTAGGTGTTCACTGTCTTTCTTTGATGTGGAAGATGATCTTGGACATGAAGAATCATGTGATATGTTGAACTGATATTTGTAGTTTTGGAGAGATGGGTAATGTCATGAATGCAGACAAAAAAATGTAACGTGTTGGAAAGATGTGTAATGTCATGAATGCAGACGAGAAAATGTAACATATGTCTAGTGAGTGTAGTTTCAGATGGATGCCTATCTGGTGGTGTGAAGTTTAAGACTAAGCTGGGAAGGGGTGGAGTTATATGATTAATGATTGTCAGGTCATCTCAGTGTAAATAGAATTTGTCAGTATTGTGTATACTGAGGTATGGGGTCATCTGTGAGTATAGGTTGCTAAAGTGAGAGATGGGTACCTTCATAACTCTGAGATTTCGTTGTCAGGCAGGGTTTGGTATCAAGTCCTCTCTACTTATCTTGCTTCATTCACAATAATTTTTTTTTTTTTTTATACCGCCATGTACATGGCGTAACTGTCATTATGGAACTGTTTTTAGCCAACTATTAAGCCTTCATTTGAATGTTTCTATTCTTTTCCCGTGGAGATTTATTTCATTTGGTAACACATTGAATAACAGTTCCATTATCAGTGTGAATTTTGTTTGGTATCCTCTTGGTGTATTCCAAGGTATTACTGTAGAGTTAATTACTCTCTTTCTTCCACCCTGTGATGCTTGTAATGCAGGAATGTTGTTTATGGTACCCTCGGTTTTGTTGCCCTGCATCAGTTACCATATATCTTTCTCTTCTTCTTTTTAGGTTATAGAGTTCAAGTACTTTTAATTGTCATTATAATTTAAAAGCTCCATTCCGTCAACTTTACTCATGAAAGCCTTTCCAATCTGTTACTTTTTCTGTATCTTGATAATGAATATATAGAAATGAGCAGTATTCAGATTTGTTTTTTTGTAAGTAATGAACAGCTTCATCATCTGTATTTTATCTGGTGGTGAATCTTCTTATGATCACACTGCTATTGCTTAAGTAGATAATGTTATGCTGTCAATGTGTGCTCTGTATTTCTAAGCTTTTCTTGTACAATAACTCATAAGTCCTGAAATCTGTTTTCTTCACAAATTTCCTTTTCCTGTTGCCCCTTTATAGAGTGTAACTGATGGGTCTAATATCTTTTCAGGGCTCACATATTTAAATTTTTCTTCAATGAATTCCATAAAATTTTTATCTGCCCAATTTTATATATGTTTGTCTTTTTGCATTTTCTCTTTGACCTTTTTTGTGCTCATTTTGATTTCTCTGGAGTCATCTGTGAAGCACCTTTCTATACTTACTTTTACCTCTTCTCTGTGCTGGATATCATTATTATGAAAAGTACTGAGGCTCGTACTGTTCCTTCAGGAGCTGTTTACTGAACATTTTCCTCATCCAAAATAGTCCTATTAAATAGAAGATACAGTTTCTAATTTACCTATTATGTTTTGCTACTTTATCTGGGAGAATCTTATAGTTTACTTTGACAGATGCCTTAGCAAAATCAAGAAAGATGGTGTCTATTCTCTTTCCTTGCATTACTGTGTTGTATATGCTTTTGTGGTGTATTAGCAGTTGGATTTGTAAAATTTTACTCTTTACAAATCCATGTTGACCTTCGTTAATGTGGTTATGTTTCATTTTATCATTTTACATTTCTTTATCAATTTAAAAAAGTACTGAAGAACTACATGTGTAGTTAGATATATAGGTCTATTTTGTACTAACAGAGAAAGTAGATTTATGCTCCTTGCTCCCTGCAGGTTTATTTTCAGTGTACAGTTGATCCTTTGGAATGATGGTCACCATGTAAGACCTCAAATTACACTCTCTCTTTCAAAGTATTATATTTCATCTCAGAAATGTAAAGAATATGTACCAGTTCTACTATATGGTTTATCTTTTTAGCAGCTTCTTTTGCATAGAGATAGAACAATTATCAGCCCTTTTTTTCCTAAAACTTTTGCATTTTAGTTGCCCAGGATGTTAAATTAGAATTGTCTGTCAAATTTAAAGTTTAGTGATGCTGGCTTTGGTGGAGACCAGTATATTCCCATTCATATTTCCTGGTGAAATATTTCATTAAGCCAAATTTGAGAACATCCTATACATAAGTAATTGTTTTAAATTATGGTAGTAATTCCACTGAGATATATGTATGTGCTCTAACAGAAAGATATCTAGTGTCTCCTTCTTCATGTATTTGTAGAATATTCTTTCCCCTTAATTAATCTGCATTTTTCAGATAATAGCAAGTGCAGAATATTTTGTTACCCTGATAGGGTACACACACTCTTAGTCTTACTCCTATCCAAGGTTGTGATTTGCTGGAATTTGCAAAATGTTATCGAAGGTATGACTTTTTTAAAAAGTCAGAGTTGTGGTGAATTGGTTTTATCTCTTTTGGGGTATACCTATTCTGTCAGAAAGATGATAGCATCTGTCCTTCAAATCTTTTGCTAAAGTTCAGAAATTAATCTCTTCAGTAAAATCTCATTTTTCTCTAAAATTTATTACTTTTCCCTATAAAAAACTTATGTAAGGGAAAGTTTGCATTCTGGTAAAATTTCAGAATTATTGTTTCCCTTTCTCAGATGATTGTTGTGATTAGGGTAACAAGAAGGCTGTATTGTATATCTCTATTTTAAAATGTAATGATGATTATATTTTTTCTTCTTTATTTAACTCCACTGTTGGATGTAATCTTAATCTTGTAATGTACTTCAGAAAGCTTGTAGGCACAGTATTTAAGTTACTAATACCAGGAAGAGCATACCATTACATTGAAGGCTCTTGAGTCAAATTTATCTTGCATCAGTCCTGTTAGTGTGCCCTCATAATGCTCAACTTCCCAAGATTTTTAAGGCATTTTGTATTTTAATCATCTTTTTTTGTTCCCCTTTTACCTGTCCTTACCTTATAATATCTCCAGCACAGATGGCAGATTAGAAAATTTTGAATTGTTAAAAAAAGTTTGAGCCATTAAACAACCACAGCCATTTAATATATCCATTCAGTCATAGATATTTAAACACACTATCCCTATTTAAAACCAGTGTATACCCAGCATCTGTCTCTCACTTAACTCCATTTTACTTGTAGATTGAGTCTACCCTTAATATCATTATGTTCCCCTCTTTAGGAGGTAGAATTCCATATATCATTGTTTTTTCAATGTTTCTTCTTTGTTTTTCTTTTCATCAGTCAGGATTGTAACCCCCATACAGTGAAGGTGTATTTAATCTGACTCATGTGTCAGGTCAAATGCCACTGGTTTCAAGAATTTGAAGATTGCCTTTGATCTGTCCTGTAAGAGTTAAGTCAAATGTCAGTGATGTTGAGGGTGAAGTAAGTTTAGATGGCCTTTGGCCACACTCTTATGGGTCAGGTCAAAAGTCATTGTTAAGCGTATAGTGATGGCCTTTGACCTGATGGTCAGGTTAGAAACCAGTGATATAAAGGGTGTTGTGAAGATGGAGTTGTAGATTAAATGCTAGTAGTGTTGAGGGTTAAGTGGGATGAGCTTTTTGATGTTTGTGGTGAAGATGTGCTTGTTGAGTGTAAAGTAAATTTAGGTTGATGTGGGTTCCAAAGAAGATACCTTTGCAAAGGGAGAAGTAATGATGTCTTTGTTGAAGTTAAAATGAATTGAGGATGAAGTGCAAACGAATTTGGTGGTGTCTCCCCTTGTAATGAACATGATCATAAGTGCTTTAAAGGTTAAGTATTAAATGCTAAGTGCATGAATCATACCCATTTCTGTCCCCATCAGGAATTTGTCACTCCTATTAAAAGTATCATGAAATAGTAGCTCTGAAGATTTCTTCCTTTTGGTAATGGAAAAGGATAACAGAACTCATCATTTTGTAGAACATATGTGGAATTAGGTTCATCTATCACAATGCTAAATTTTTTCCTCGTTTAAGCATACAAGATTTAAAAAAGATAGAAATAAGAGTGCCCTCATCAGAAAAAGTCATGTAAAAGTGATGTAAATAAATAAAATAAGTATGTGTGAGGAATAAAATAATGGTGTGACAGTGATAAGTGAAAATGTTTAATGGGGTTACAGTGGGGTAAATGAAAACATGAGATATCATTTATTATGTAGTAGATAAGTGTGTGGGTAGTGAAAGTGAACTATTTTGAAAATTCACTAAAAGTGATACAGCCCAAAGAGGTGGGTGCAGAGAGATAGGTGTAAGATGTCTACAAATCATGTGATAATTATGCAAAGATGAGGTATCCTAATTCTCATTGTCCCATTGTTTAATATAGTTATGGAGTGTGAAGTAGCATGATATTTCAGTAACACTTATGGAAAATGTTGTAACATTTATGTATTTTCTTTTTTCAATTGGTGAAGTCATTAGGGAAGTTTCAATTCTTCTTTCTATATGACTGATGATGTCACTGAAATTAGTTTATGACTCTTGCTTGGTTGTCTCAAAGTGAACTTCCAAGGAGACTCATCCCACAATTGAAGCATCTTTTGAGAGGTCTGATTGACTTCCTGCAGTTAGAATTTTGAGGGAAATAAACTGCTAACCTCTAATGGTTTACTTGATTCTTAATCCAGTAATTAACACTGTAACTAGAGTTCAAATATTATTCAACACAAAACCTTGCAAGAAATCTCCTATACAAACACTCAGGACTCAAGGAATTTAGTTGTTGTCCAAGATTAGCATCATGTTCATATGACAGAATAAGTATCATTGTATTAACATCGACTCCAAAACTGTTTTGCATAAATATTGGCTGAGTCTGTTGCACCATAAGACAAACCTTTATTATTGACCCCTTGTATAAGATCCTCTCTTTACATGGGTAACACTGCCAGGGTAAGTGAATTGATCCAAGTCTTCCATGTGTTCATGACTTACTTAGACAGACAAGACAGCCTAAACCAGAGAGTTGCCAAATACTCAAATTTTGGTTTGTGAATTTTTTTATCTGTCATGCATGATATTATACAGGATTGAGAATTTAATATCAGAACCTCCTTATGCACACCAGTTATCATAACACCATAAATGAAGTTTATGTCAGTGACAGGAATTGCTGTTACTTGTCCTACAGTGACCTCCATCACCTGCTTCATTTAGGTTTATGTTATTGTGGGAGAGAGTACATTAACCTGCTTCACTCCAGTGGTTATTGTGAAGAAATTAGAAATGTCAAGGCAGAGCACAAACCAAATATCTTACATCATGGATATTTCAGACAGTTGCAGTTTTTCGTAGTGTCTGACAGTGAATCAGGTTCAATGCTTTTTTAAGACAAAAATATGCAGGCAGTTCTCTTTACTTGAAATTCATTAAGACCATAGATTACAAAGATGTTGTGAATTGTTCTCATTTTAAGTTGTGAATCCTGTTTGTTTGGTATGTAGATCTAAAAGCAGAAAATTTTGTAGTGTACATGTCATACAAAGACTCCTTGTCAAACTTAGCATCATAATATCCAGCAAGCTCTACACTCACAACCATCTAATACTAGCTTTATTATTGAAAACACTGCTGCAGGATAAAGGTCAATGTGATACTTTACCGTTTCCTTTTATACTTGTACTTCTCAAACAAAATATCAACAAAGCAGTTCAAATAGTCCTGCAAAATGTGGCCCTAACATAGTCAAGGAGTTCCTTAAATTCTGGCAAATTTCTTCATAAATCTAAACTCTCCACAGTCTTAGGATTAAATCAGGCCATCCTTTAGCAACTGTGATTGTCTTTTTGGTCTTCAGCATCACTGTATAATTTGTACTGGAGACTACCATTACTTACCCAAGCACACATTTAATATTTGAGGTCTTTAATCATTTCTGATCCATGGCAGTCCAAGGGCTGGAAAACATAATGGCAGATCTCATTAAGCAAATGCCCTTGGCTTTGATAATTTATTAATAAAGTAAATAACTACATACATCTACACTTACTTCACTTCAAAATTGCTGCCATCATAACTTAGCCTTCATTAAGGACTTTGAGGAAATTCTAGTTACCCACTCAAATGGCTTGGAGATGAAGCCAAATCAGATGGCTTTGAAAAATCATTTAGAATTGCCATCATATAAACTTTCAGTGTATTGAGGCCTTGAGGATAATTCACAGCAGGGCATTAAGATCCTGGAAGCTATCCCTGATGGTTCTTGAGTTACCATGATGAAGGGTCCATCCTTTAGAATTTGTGAGTGGAACTTACACTCCTAATAATGACATTTAATTCTGCATTAAATTGAAAGCCCTTGAATTGTAATTGTTTATTTGTAATGGGACAAGAAGTTGGCCCAATATCACTTGATGCTACCCAGAGGGATTGTAAGATGGTGATAGCTGGAAATAACAGACTCCCTCCTGCTGTTTAGATTGCTCACCCCTGAAACTTTTTAATGTAAATTGTTAATACAATGTAAGGATTTGTTGGAAGATACATGTGTATGTAAACCTCCCACATATGGTTTATGTTGTTCATTTTATTATCAGAGTGAAGAAAACCTGAAAAGAATTATTGCAGGATTTAACATGAATATATGTAATTTAGATCAGATGGCTGTTTTTTAAGACAGCTTAAATGCCATACTGTACAGGTGTATTTTTTCATAGTTACCTTTAATAACTTAAAATTATTTATGCATGGACCATCAGAGTGTAATGATGGCCAGTGTTCAGAGTCCAAGGACCAAGGATTAGTCATTTTGAGTGTTCGCTGAAGTTATGCTGAATTATAATTCATGCATAGTAAGCAGAGGTCACTGTTAATCTCTCATGGCATTTGAGCTAACAACATCAGAAATCCATTGCAGGGACCCATTTCATTACTCAGTGTTATATACAGTGCAGAGAGTATAGTTGTTGCTGTTAGTTTACTGAGGATGAAAATTTTTATCTTTTTTTTTACAAATGGGATATTTTTAGTGGACTTGTGATCTGAAAAATCTGAACAGAGACCCAGCTTGATTAAACCTCAAACTAAATGAACATTGAGGTGTAAGGAGTACCTGATTTGACTGTGTATCAGTATCCCGTGTTACTGTATCAACATGTTACTGGGAATATGTTATGGCATTCTGTATTTTTGTCTCCTAAGTAATCGAAATGTTTCTGTCAGTTTGAAAGTATTTATATGTATACATATCAGATTGAGATATCAGTACCAAATATTGTCTTCAGGGTCAAAGTACATTATTTAGGACACATTTTTCCACTGTTAATGATTCAGTATGACCATAGACCTCTTTTGGGTACTGCACAACAAAGCTCAAGGGATTTTGACTGACATTCACACCTACTTGGTGACAGTCAAATTTAAGAATTGAGCCTCAGTCTATACAGTTCATTTGAAAAATTTTTCAAGCTTTATTGATCTGCTCATTTGTGATACTTATATAAGGTATTGTGTATGTGCAAATAATGTTTATTACAGTATGTGAATTATACTTCATATATAGCAATGAAACTTTTATAACCTAATTTCCAGGAGTTCTAGAAATGAATTGCTGTCAAGCTTGAATGTTAAAAATGTAGAGTAGATTTTAAAAAAAATTGAAAAAACAGGGCACTAGATTTATTCAGGAATTTCATATCCTCCCACAGGGTGATTTACAGTGTTGAAGAGCAGAGGCTGGTGGTCCTATATCTTTTGGTGGGTTTCTAACATTACCCATTGTTCACCATTACATTTATTAATCGTTTATCAGCCAATTACCATGCAGGAAGAACATTAGAAAAATAATGTTCCTCAGTCAACATTAAAATACAATTATAATTGCAAATATTAGGCATGAGAATTTTTCTGTTTTTTTTCCAATTTGTTTTTATTATTTTTTGAACATGTAAAGTGCCCAGAGTAAACTGTGTAAATCTTAGGAGAAACATTTTCCTGTAGGAAAGAAAGAAGGTCCCTAGGCAGTCTTAATCCAACCTTGTTCCTGCCTTTCATAGCCTTTAACCCTTTGGCTGTGGCTGTGTCAGTCCTAAAATCCATTGTACACTCTGTCTGTATGCTGGAGACTTTCAAATATTTTAAAAGTATATTTCCATAATTTATGAGCTTTCAAGTTACAGAGGTGTAAGTTTGTTGAGTGTACGTAGTTAGTTGTATGGAAGGGTGGTCATTGAGATGGTGAAGGCATGTACAAAGCATCTTCTTGGTGAGAAGCAACATTGTTTCAGAAGCGGTAAAGGATGTGTTAATCAGGAGTTTGCTTTAATGTGTGTGAGTAATACTTTGAAACACAGATGGATTTGTCAGTGGCATTTATGGATCTCAAGAAAGCATATGATAGGGTTGATAGAGATGCCTTGTGGAAGGTCTTAAGAATACATTATGTGGGCAGAAAGCTAATAGAAGTAGTGAGAAGTTTTTATCAAGGGTGTAAGACATATTTATGAGTAGGAAGAGAGGAGAGTGTATGGATTCAAGTGAAGGTTAATCTGCGTCAGGGGTATGTGATGTCACCATGGTTGTATAAGTTGTTTATGGATGTGTTGGTAATGGAGGTAAATGCTTGGAGAGAGGAGCAAGTATGGAGTCTGTTGGGGATGAGAGGGCTTGGGAAGTGAGTCAGTTGTTGTTTTGTGATGATGCAGCATGGATGGCACATTTGAGTGAGAAACTGCAGAAGTTGGTGACTGAGTTTGGAAGAGTGTGTGAAAGGAGGAGGTTGAAAGTAAATGTGAATAAAAGCAAGGTCATTAGGTTTAGCAGGGTTAAGAGGCTAGTTGGGGTGTGAGTTTGAATGAAGAAAAATTGGAGGAAGTGAAGCATTTTAGATATCTGGGAGTGGGCTTGGCAGCGAATGGAACCATGGAAGCGGAAGTGAGTCATAGGGTGGGTGAGGGGGTGAAGGTTCTTGGTGCACTTTAGAATGTATGGAAAAAGAGATCATTATTTTTGAGGGCAAAAATATGTATGTTTGAAGGTATAGTCCCAATAGTATTGCATGTATGTATGTATGTAAGGCATGGGTGGATGTGTTGGAATTTAAATGTTAGAGGACAGTATGTGGCATGAGGTGGTTTGATTAATTAAGTACTGTAAGGGTAAGAGAGAGGTGTGTTAATAAAAAGAGTGTGATTGAGAGAGCTGAAGATTGTGTGCTGAAATGGCTTGGACACATGAGAATGAGTGAGGATAGGTTGACATGGGATATATGTTTATGTCAGAACAGTAGGGAACAAGGAGAACTTAGGAAGACCATATTTGAAGTGGATGGATAGAATTAAAAGGATTTTGAATGATTGGGGCTTGAACATGCAGGAAGGTGAAAGGTGTACATTTGACAGAGTGCATTGGAATGATGTGGTATACAGGGATCGACATGCTCTAAGTGGGGTGAACCAGGGCATGTGAAGCGTATAGGTTAAACTATGGAAAGGTCTGTGGGGCCTGGTTCTGGATAGGGAGCTGTGGTTTCGGTACATTACATGACAACTAGAGAATGGATATAGATGTGGCCTTTCTTCATCTGTTCCTGGCTCTACCTCACTAACATATATATATATATATATATATATATATATATATATATATATATATATATATATATATATATATATATAT
>JAYMFT010024828.1:0-16270 GCA_038088735.1 Panulirus argus
TCTCTCTCTCTCTCTCTCTCTATATATATATATATATATATATATATATATATATATATATATATATATATATATTCTTTCTTTCTCTCTTTCTTTCTTTCTTTCATTCTTTCTTTTTGTCTTCTTCACGCACACTATGGTAGTTTCGGTTTCGTTTCATTACACACGAAAGTTAAACAGTGGATGAAGATAGAGGCCATTCTTTGTCTGTTTCCGGAGTTACTTCGCTAACCCGTTAAGTGGCGAATAAGTATGGAAAAAAATGGTAATTCGCTGGTAGAAACTTGGCTAATATAATTCCCTAAAGTTTATTTGACATCCGACACGGTTACCAAGCTGGGCACCTCGCCTTCCTCTTTGTATAACGGCCCAAGGAAGACGCATCATAATCGTCTCTCACACGATGTCAAGTAATTTCTTGCATCATCATCGAAACTGTGAACCCCGCCTAGAATGAAGCCCTTGTTATCTTCCCAGCGATCATTACACCTCATCACCACTTTATCACCACTTCATTACCACTAATAACCATACGACATTGCCGGCAAGTGGTGCATCTCCGGCAATGCGCTACGCGTTAGGTGTGGAAGATGACTTTCACTTCCCAAGCTTCATGTACCGCATCTCTTTCCGCTAGGAACTGGAAAGTATCGTGTTTGTGCTGACAGTAACAAAAAAATTGTCTTTTTTATTGTTATTCGAAGGATTTTTTTTCCCCACGAGACATAATTATGTTAGCAAACCTCTCCATTTCTCGGTGCAGTCAGTGAAATATGTGAATATGCAAATAAATCTTTTTTTATCTGAGTAGTAATAACCAGTACGAATGGCAAGTTTATTCTCCTGATTAGAGAGACTGGTTTAAGATCCTACTTGCTCAAGCAACTCTCATTTTCATAACAAACTGCGCACACCTGAATTTCACAACACCGTATTGTGAGACGTTTCATCATATATGAATACTTCCCCTCTCAGAAGTTGTTTATCGTGATGGTTCAATGAGCGTACATAGGTCTGACTCATGAGAAACAGTCTGTGAAAAACCTAAGACATATTTCATATATTTCCTAAGCACTTAAAAGCACTCCTTGAAGTGGAAAGAAAAATTATGAATGAAATTCCAATACAAAATTACTATTCTTATGGCAGAATATCTGTCTTTGTAATCACATTACATTAGAAAAAAAATGCTTATGCAGCAGAAGACTCCTATCTTTTACTTTGAGCTAAAAAACATTACCATCATCAGCAATGAAAACATATATTCCTACATCCGAATGGAATACATCAAATATTATTCATACAAAATGACGCCTATACTGTTCTCCTTCACTCGGTAAACTAAACATCGTCGTAAAATGTACGGTAGCTAATCTTTGAAAAAAATGGGCATTATTTTCCAAAGCATCTAATGCTTCTTGTGTTACGGTACGACTGTGTTCTCCATGGAAATGTCATGACTTCAGTGAACTGCCATCTGTGGCTGAAAAGTATGCTTGTGATTCGACGTAGGTGGATCGACGGTTGAGATTTGAGCAAAGCTTACGAGATTATGCAAAATATACGACAGACTGAGATCTGGTATGTCACGAAAATATCGTGGCCATGGTATATGTCCAGTTCTTCAGGCAGACAGAGAAAGTAGTTGTTGGGTATCTTTACTAGGGGCAGTAACAAGCAAAGTGGTAGCTTGGCTGTTCATCTCAGGGCGTTATCATTGGATGACCAGTGCGGAGCTGAATTTCGTAGCTGATACTGTTACAATTTTACTGTTTCTTTCAACCAGAACTATTTCGGAAATGCAAGAAAATGAACAAACCAGAATATCAAGAGGCGATCGACGACAGGCGCTTGCACCACTTCTGTGGGTTGCTATTCGACCGTGACGTGCCCAGTTGTAGCGGTACAGCTGTGATCTAAACGATGGAATCGGATCGTTTACTTGAGCAACATTGACCTGCCACTTACAGGTTTCTCTGAGGTCCAGCAGTAGACGAAATACTCTGTGGAGACCTCTCTGGAGAGGCCCAGATCAGGGAGACCGTAGATCCTGATGATTGCTCAACGGAAACAAGCTAACTTCAGTTTCTGGTGTCGTGGAGTGTAGGGGAGATCGATGACCAGTGGTGTCCCTTATCTTACTTTGTATCACACGTCTAAGCTGGCGGAGTGTAACTATTGTGTACTGTCTTCAGTGACTGTAATTTTTATAACAGTCTACCTATCCAGCGTTCGGTATATATCCAGATGATTAAATCTTGGGTTTGTGAAACTGTTAGGGATGATAGGTAGCTCATTGTCCTTAGTCAAACTGATATCAAAACCTTATTGATTGGCAACTAAGGGTTTAGGGAAGTAAATGGATCAACTTTTTGGTTTAGATATACACGAGATATCTATCTTTTGTAAATAAGTTTTACGTGTGTTATCTGGATTTCCGATGCTTTCTGTAGAATTTGTGTTATTAATCATTTGTGATTGGTAAAGATCCTCTCTAGAAATTGTAGACCTACCTTCAGTTTCATATAGTCTCTATTCCTCTATTCGAAGTCAACTTAGACTAGAGTCATTTCATAAAAATCCCTCCCACTCCCGATTTTTACAAAGAAAAAAACACATTGGTGGTCGTTGCCCACTCTGGAGTGACATACGTGCAGGAAAAGAAAATAGAAGTTATAAGAATGATACACAGACTGCTGACGAGGCATATCGTGTATGGAATTACGCATCTCAAACAGGGTACCTGATTCCCGTAGCAATTATACAGACTGAAAAATGAAAACAATTTTTTAAACAGGCTGGCGAGTAAGCAGATAGGAAATATACACAAAGCTGGGTCGTTACCAGTATCCTGATTCATTATGAAAAGGTAGAAACTTTGCTTTTAGACGAGGATTGTGGTAATAGTTGTTTATAATAATGCTGCAGCTTGAAGAGGGATTAATTTTCAGGGAGAAAAAATAAGCTGAGCTTATTATGGCTATAAATATTGTAGAAATATAGTCTTTCTATTTATGGTAGTACAGCAAACCAGATTTATCCGTTTTTACGTGAAGTTCACTTTTCTATAATATTCTAAAGCCTTGATGGCAAGAATGATTATATATGAATTGTATCTAACAAGACTATTAAAATTATCATTATTATTACTATTGTTATTATCATTATTATTATTATCATTAGTATTATTGTCATTATTATTATTATTATTATTATTATTATTATCACTACTATTATTACTATTATCATTAATATTAGTATTATTATTATCATTATCATAATCATTATCATCATTGTCATTATTATTGTTATAATATTCTTGTTACTGAAAAATCTTTCCAGTGAATATCCTGTTGGGCCGAGTGAGAAGGAGGAATCTAAATACAGCATATATCACAAACTGAAAGATCCATTAGCACTTTTTCCATCATCTTATTTTTTACGTTCCCTTAGCGTGTTGCTACTGAAAATATATACTGAAAGAAATCTTTCTAAAGTACATAACGAATGCATTTGTGGATATATAATGAACATTAACATAAGGCATCAGCGGTGAAGTTAAGCGACGATAACAATTTTATAGCTCTAATCAGACGTGTCTGTTTATATCTGGATTTACAGATTAGCGTCTCTTTGAGGCCGGGATCCGTATCTCATCAAACAGACACATGTAGAAACAAGCACTAGGATCCCGATTCCTCTATCAAGGAATAAAGTATTAAAACTGAAACTGAAAAAAATATAAAATTGTCTTTCTTTGCCTTATGCGCGTTATACTGCGTCCTCTCAGGATGTCTTTTGTCTCTAAATTATACATATTCTATACTTCACCAGAAAGAAGAATGTATATGAGATAGATGGGCAAATAATCACACAATTGTCTTTTGACGAAGATTCGATGAAGCAATCCACATGATTTGATGATCTGATAATTGATTGGAAATTGTTTTCTAAGTGACAAGCACGAATCCAGTTGAAATAGTCTATTTTTCTTTTCCGAGCCATACTAGTTAAAGTCACAACAACTGTAGAGATTATTGGTTGGGTATTATTTCAACGGCTTAGGTTATGATTAATGAAATTAGAGTAAAATCCTACAAATCTTGGATTTGAAGTATCCGTTTCTATACAACTTGAAGCGCAACCTAACCTAGATCAATGTAATCACTATCATTCATTCGAAGCATATAACTCCAATTGCATACCTTTGTGTATGTGAGACAACATGTAAATTGGTGAATCACCATGAATGAAGCACTAGAATTTGTGGATGATAAAGTTGAGAAAATGAATCTACGACAGGGATTGGAGGAAAGTTTTATTACTTTCATGCACAAGAATTAGGGAAACAGAGGAACTATTTTGCTATCAGTACCAAGAAATGCTATCATAAGAAGTTGCACTGTGTAGACACACCCTGTTTTTCTCATACGCAACCCTCAACAACAAACAACTCGCGTATACTTTTATATCTTCTTCTATATTCTTTTACTTTTCAATATTTCATACTTTATGGCAGTACATCCAGCAAATAATCCTCCGGCGCTGATTCAGAGCGGTCGAGACTGGTTGCTTGGATCCCAAGGCTCACCTGACCGTCATTATGCAACGAGAACCCGACCCATTTCTACAGCAATAGCTTCAAGACCCGGCTCTTTTTCTGTCCATTTCTGCAACATTCGTGGTCTTAATTCTAACCTTCCTTCTCTTGAAAAACACTTGCTTACCTCCTCCCCTGATCTCTTTGTTCCCTCTGAACTCCAACTGTCCAAGGCTGCTTCTCTTCAGCACCATCAGATCTCCAACTATAATCTCTGTCATCGTTTTCCCTCCAGGGTTGGAGTCTGTGTCTCTCCTGTAGTACAGAAACACCTATTGCTCGTCTGGTGGCTTCTGAGATGCCTATCTTTGATGCCATCTGGCTCAGAATCTCTCTATCCTCCATTCCCTTGCTCTTGTGTTTCTTTTATAGCCTCCTAATCAACTTAAAATGAGCAACTCTTCGGATGTTGAACTCTTTGCCACAAAGCTCCGCTTTCTTCACAACCACGCTCTGAGATCCTCTATGCGGGGGAATTCAGTGTACACCACGAGGATTTGCTAGGCTCTAACCGAAACGATCCTGGTGGAGCTTAGGCCTTTTCTTTTTCACTGCTCAATGACCAGGAACAGTTAATCAGAAACTCTAACCGAGTTCCCGACCTGCACGACCACCCTTCTAGCACTTCTGATCGCTTTTTTACCTCTGAACCCTACCACTATTCATGCACCATTTCTGCCCCTCACAGACCTTGGACAATAATCTTATTTTCTGTTCATTATAAATCGGTGCGCCCGTCCTCTATCACTCCCTCTGTAGAGCTTCTTTACTGACTTTCCCTGGGATGGATACTGCTTCTCTGGTTGTGCTGGACACATAGCAGAATTTGTCTTGGCTGCGACTGAGTCCAACATCCCATCTTCTTCTAAATCTTTTTCTCCTCAATTGTTGTGGGATCACTCTTGCTCTGATGCCTTGTCGCATTAGGGACGGTGTGCACCGGACCAGGAAACCCTTTCCTTCCCTTGAAACCTACGTCGCTTTCATTCCTGCTCGGAATCACTAAGGAAATGACAAAAATGCACGAGACATGAACATACACACAAAAGGGCAGGGACGTACTTATACAGACATGGGCATACACAAAGTGACGTATAGATATCACACTCACAGAGCACAGGCATACACATACAGATGAGAATGTGGCATAGACGACCTAGGGAGTAGACTCAGATTCTTTCCCTATACTAACGTCTTCATGGACTTGTTCTTCCTCATGTTGAAACTAGATTTGTCGACAGAAAAACCAACCCTCTTATTCTAGTGTTCTACGGAATACCATCCTCCTTTCAGATATGGAAAATATAGCCTTGGCAGAAGGTGTATGAATGTGGTTGGAGAGGCAGGCATATGTTTAGTGACTGAGTTTCTGTTCTTGTATATCAACAATCCTGACAGCAGATGGATTAATTTTTCTACATCGTGTCATTCGAGTTATCACAGAGAGAGAGGGAGGGAGAGAGAGAGAGAGAGAGAGAGAGAGAGAGAGAGAGAGAGAGAGATACATAGATACACAAACCACACAGACCCAAGTTCCAAGCGAGGTGGTTTGGCTGTAACGCTAGAAAAAAAAAAAAGAAAAGTCCCTTTGTAAACAGTAGAAGAAAAGGACAGGAAAACACAGGGTCTCTCCCCACCCTCCACTTCCTCCGGCACACCCCGGCAGGAAAGTAGACAGAAGTAATACCTTGCAGGATTGATAAGCCAGAAGGAGATCTTTATAGGAAAGTCATAAGATAGAATGAACACAAGTATGTCATGCATCCCATCACCAACCACATGCATCTCTTCACTTTTTTGTTATAAAGACATTACTAAGGGTAAACTTGAGCTCCAGCCTCTCGACTTACCATGCCTATATCATTACTGATGTTCAAGAATAATACAGTAATTCTCAGTCACTCACTCCAAGCAAGTGACATGGGTTAATCAATGTTGGTGTGATACGGCAACATGGCCAAGGAGAGATCAGTGGTTGAGAAGGTAGCATGATATACCACTGCGTTATGATGACTGATGAAATGAATTATTCAGTACTGCAGAGTGACAAGTGATGGTCAAGTCTAATTCTGAAGTTACTAAGGGTGTTGCTCTGAACAACATTTTCTGGGAGCTTACTCCAAGCATCAATAATGTCGTTGGTAAAAAAATATTTCGTACAATACAGATTAACTCGGTGACCTTTAAGTCTTAATTCACTTCCTCTCGCCGGTAATGCTGGCGCTAAGGTAAAGAAATGTTAAATGCCAACGTTGTTGAATTCTTTAAGTATCTTGAAACATTTCATTAATTTGCTCCAGAGGCGCCTCTTGCTTATGGAGAAGAAGTTTAATACTCGGTTTGCTACACAAGAAGGGAATCAATTTAGTTGCTCTTCGCTGCACTGCTCCCACTGCACTGCTTAAGTGGGGGCAAAACTGCATTGCATATTCGAGGTGTGGTCTAACTAGAAATAAGTATAGTGGCAATATCACATTATTTGGTTTCTGATCAAAATCCTAATATCCTCTTTGCTTTCTTGGCAAATTTGAAGTTACTGGATGGAGACAGTGATCCGTAGAGATCTTTAACAGTACTAAGGTGTCCTTTATCTTGTGGCCCATCAATTCATAATCATTTTTTGTTTAGGTTTCTTACTTGTAACAGCTGACATTTATTAACGTTAAATGGGATTTACCATTTATTACACTATTCAGCGATTTTATCTAGATCCTCTTGCATTCTTAGCCTGTCTTTACTAGCGTCGTCTGCATATTTAGAGACTAGGTTATTTAGCCATACGTCAATATCGTTAATATAAGTGATGGAAAGTATAGGCCCAAGTACGAATCCCTGGAAAACCCCCACTAGTAACGGGTGATCACGGTGATGATTCCCCATTCATTACGACTCTCTATTTCCTGTCACGTACCCAGGCTTCTATCCAGTTTCCTATGCAACCAGTAATCCCCAAGTCCTGGACTTTGTACATCAGTTTAACGTGGAGGGACTTTGTCGAATGCTTTCTGGAAGTTCAGAAATATCATATCTATTACTTTTGTCTCGTCGTATTGAATAATGTATGATTGAATTCAAGAAATTTGTAAGGCATAATCTGGGTCTCTAAAACCATGCTGTGTATTATTGATCAAGCTATGTTTTACCGGATAGGCTACGATTTAATCTCTAATAACTGACTCCAGAAGTTTACATATAATTGATGTGAGGCTAATAGGACGGTAATTATCAGGCAATTCGTGGCTTCCCGTCTTATATTATACACAGGAGTGGCGTCTGCCAATCTCCAGTCCTGTGGAACTTTTCCCTCATGGAGAGATTTATTGAAAATCTGAGTTAATGGTCCGGCATCGTGTTTGACGTGTTTATAGACGATTAGGACCTGGGCCTCGATTAGGCTTCAGCTTCTCTATCTGTTTTAGTACTTCTCTAACTGTGGCGATGAATTCTTGTAACGTGAGTGCTGTTTATCACTGTCTCAAAATTCGTGTCGTTGCTTTCTAGCTTTGCTTTTATCATCCACAATGGGCTCCCCATTCTCGTTTACTAAGGGTCCTTTCCCACTCGTTATATGTTTCTTATTATTAACATATCTATAAAATCTTTTGGGATTTCTGTTGCTATCTCTTGCAATACTCACTTCGTATTCTCTAATGGCATTTTTGATAAGAGCTTTCATTTGTCTTCAGATTGTTATATTGCGTTGCAATATCTAGGTCATTGTCCGATTTCTTAAGCAGAGTTTATTTTGCGCCGTATAACTCTTGCAATATCTTGAGAGTACCATTCAGGCTTGTTGTTGGTTTTATGGTTTTTGTCCGTAATTCCTCTGGGCAGGAGCCAACAAGGATGAGACTCTTTCATGCCTCACGCAGCCTATCAAAATCCGTCCTTTTAAAGTTAGGGGTAATAGTACTGGTTTTAGGGGAGTCGGTTTTGATATTTATGTCGAACTTAACCATGTTGTGGTCACAAGTACCTAAACGTCCTCCAACACGGGTATTAGCTACTAGGAACTCCTGGGATGTAAGAACTAAATCAAGTATATTGGCTTCCTTCGTCGGTTCGGTGACAGTTGATTTCTAGAAAATTAAAATCCCCAAGAATGGTCGAGTCTGTATCCTTTATTGCTCGTTGTAAAACTCTCGTACATGACCGCGTCTATATCTGATGGCTAACTAAAACGTCTACACACGACGTTTACGTAGAGTTTGAAAGATTCTCTGCTAATCTGAACACACAAGTGTTCAACAGCAGCAGATGTTGTAATCTGAGTTTCATTGGGGTTCAGGCAAGATTTTACATATAGTGCAGTTCCTCCTCGACAGTCTCTATCCCTAAAAAATAATTTGTAGTCTGGCAAATTGTACTCGCTAATCAGATCGTTGTTGTTCGTGTTCAGAAATGATTCTCTTAGACCAGTGATATCAACGTGTTCACTATTTACCAAACGATGCAATTCAGCTATTTTGTTTCGGATGGATCCTATATTCATGTAAAGTCCATCTTATTTCTTTAAGCGATTTCTATGGGAGACTGGTGGTAGGATTTGGTGACCGGCAATTATTTCTAGACCCAGGTGTCTGGTGGGGTGGGGGGGGGGGGATTCAATTTGACCTCCCTTGTGTGACATGTAGTATGACCCCGACCTGACCTCAACCGGCCGTTTGGTGTGGTCAACGCTGTATAGTTCTTTGCCTTTCATAGATTAGAGCCAGAGTCTAAGAAAAAAAAAAGATACTAACTTCCGGACACAAGCGCTTCAGTCTATCATTTACACCTACCGCTCTAATTAGGGCATGGTTCTACATTAAGTCTTGGGAGAGCGCCAACTCTAACAATGTTATCCGACCTATCTTCCAGGGTGCCAATCAGCTCGTTGTATTCTTCCATGATAAATCCTGAATTTGCATTCTTGCGGCAAACGTCGTTGCTTCTAATATTCACTCCTGCACATGACTTCTTAGTTGGTACTTTAATGTCTTTAACCTTTTGTTTAATGTGGGAAATTCCGGCACATGGGTAGACATGGACTATTCTCTTAGCTCTCGAATTCCCGACCAAGAGGGAGAGAGACAGAGAGAGAGAGAGAGAAAGAGAGAGAGAGAGAGAGAGAGAGAGAGAGAAGGCTTCACTCCTCGCCTACTTGAGGAGACAGCCTTGAAAGCTAGGAGTAATGGCACCATTCACCATGCAAATGGAATTCGTCTTTGCAAACGCATAGCATTGTGTTATCCGGCTGTCCGGGAATATTTCTTTGAACAGGAAGCTTTTATGATTTGCAGCAGAAAGGGGGAATATCATGCCGTCCAAACATTTACGTTTGGTAGTTCAGGGGAGTGTAAGCTTCATACAACAACATACACATACGCTTGAACTAAGAATTATCATTATGGTTTGAAATCAAAAAGTATTTCAAAGGTATGGTTGGAACATTTGATTTATCTAGAATTAGATCACTTTAAATTTGCTAATAAAGAAAAAAAAGCAGCAAGCTCAATTAAACTCCACTTGAGAATATAAGATGCTAAATACAAGAATCACTTGTTCTAAAGAATTTCAATCAAATATGAGAACTAGGAGGCTGTTACCATTGGACTTACTTCTAATAAATAAGAAACTAAACAGGTAAATTAACTGGGTAGGAGGCTGTTAACAGCAGCCGTCCAGGATGGTACAAGCATCATACACCCACTCAAACCTCACTTACTTTCTTCACTTAAGTTTTCTTGCCACCTCCGGTCCCCGGCATCATGGGGTGCTACGAATCTCCGGGTTTCTGCCTGACTCTACTGCCAATGAAAGGGAGGGCTCTGGCTGTAGCAGTACCGGCCCCTCCCACGATTTTTCACTTTCTGTTAGACCTTCCTCTTTTTCTATTCACTATACCAACATTCGTCGTCTATCTACTAACCTCTCCTCAACTGAACACCTCTCTACATCTATTACGTCTCTCTGAGACCCAGTTGTCTATTGATGTTCTCACTAACCCCTTAACTATGATCTCCATTTACAATTCAGGTTCATGGGTGGTGTCTGTGATTATACCAACATCATTACACCTGCGTCACGTCTTGGGGACCTTGAGTTCCTAAACTCTGATGTTATCTGGCTCAAGATCTGTCTCCCTAATACCCCACTTTTCCTCTGTTTCGCCTATTGCTCTCCTAATTCTAGAAATTCTAAATCTTCCTTCGACAATCTAAGCTCCTACTATGATTCACCCTCAAGCCGAATTCATCTACTCAGGGGATTTCAACGTTCGCCATAGGGAATAGCTGAATTCCTCCCATATGGATGGTGGAGAGACTGAAGCCCTTACTTTCTCCATTCTTAATGATCTAGAGGAAATTATCTCCCACCCAACCCATATCCTGATCGCTATGACCACTCTCCTAACAATCTGGATTTATTTTTCACCTCAGATCCTTCGCGCAGCAACTACACAATTTCGCCCCAGTTGGCACATATCAACACTCTCTCATATGCATCTATTCTAACGGTACCTCCCACTCCAGCAGCTCCTTTCTAACGTAAATATTGGCACCTCAACTAAGCTAACTGAAATAACTTACGAATATTCTTTTCTGACTTTACCTGGGTAAATTACTGTCTCTCATGCGGTGATACTTCTCTGTCCAAAGCATAGCAGAGGTTGCGGGAATGAAGCATTTATCCCCTCTTCCTCCAAAACGAACCTCTCCTTCCAATCCATTGTTCAAACTTTCCTGTTCTGAGGCCATTCAGGCAAGGGATCTGGCATATCGGGCTTGGAAAAACTTTACTTCCTCTGGCTTCCATTCAGCTTTTATCACTGCCCGTTATCATTGCAAGTACGTTATTCAAAGGAAGTGCAATAACCTCTCCTCGTCATCCACTGATAGATCTCTTTTGTCTTTAGCAACGGGCGTCGTTAACAACTTCTGTCGCTCTACCTTTCCTTCACTTTTCATTTCTGTCTCTCCTATACAGAAAGCAACTCTATTTGGTTCCTGTTCCTCCTCTAACTGTATCTTAGTAGATGACTCTAGCACTCTTTCATCCTCTGGTGCTCCTCCTACTAATCCTATGCTCCTTCCCGTAATCTCTTTTTGAACCGCCCGGAAAGCGTTTCTTGCATTGGACACAAGCAAGGTATTTCGTCCTGATGGCATTCATCCCCGTATACTGAGAGAAGGTGTCTCTGAACCTGCATTGCGCTTACTCGTCGGTTCCGTTTGTTTAAAAACCAGAACTTTTCCTTCTCCTTGGAAACATGAGTTGGTAAATCCCATCCCTAAGAAGGGAGACCATTCTGACCCCTCTAACTATTGTCCTGCTGCTTTGACATCTACCATTTCCAAATTCTTTGAATCCCTCCTTAACCCCCATATCATCACACATCTTCAATTTCACAATCTTCTCTCTGATCGCCAGCATGGCTTCCGTAAGGCGAGATCCACTGGTGACATTCTTTCCTTTCTTACTAATATCTGGTCATCATCCCTGAAAGATTTTGAGGAATTCACTGAAGTTCCACATGACATATCCAAAGTTTTTCTCAAGGTGTGACATTGAGGTCTCAGCTCTAAGCTCCCTCTTTTGGCTTCTATCCCTCACTTTGCTCTCTCATATTAAGCTTCCTCTTTCGGCCGATCTATCTCTGAGGTTGATGATGGACTAGCCTCTCCTCCTTTGCCCATCAGCAGCGGTTTCCCTTAAGGTTCTGCCCTGTCTCCAACACTTTTTTTCATTTAATCAACGATTTCTTTCGTCCACAAATAAACAAATGTACTTATACGATAACGACTCAATACTGCATTCCTCCATATCCTTCAGTTCTTCTCCTTTTCTCACTCGATCTGCATCTCTCGACACTACATTACTAAACTCATACTTGGAGAGAATATTTCAGTGGGATAGACGATACCTGGTTAAGTTTAATGTCACCAAGGCCTAGTTTTAGCCCATCTCTCTATCGAAAATTCCTTACAACTTTTTTTTTCTCCTTTGACGGTTCTGTAATTCCATAGCTTGACTCAGTGAAAATGCCTTGTATACCCCACATTACGGAAATAGCCAAGTCTGCCACAAAGAAACTGGGCATCCTGGTCAGATGTCGAAACTTCTTTCCTTCTGAACAGTTGCTCCGCTTCTACAAAGGATTGATCCGTCCTTGTATGGAGTACTGCTCTCACATTAGGGGTGGTTCTAGCTCTGCATCTTTACTTGCCAGAGTTGAGTCGAAAGCGGTTCGATTTATAAACTGCACCAGGCTAACTTCTAAACTTGATCCCCTTGTCCTGCGCCACAGCGTCAGTTCACTTTCCCCTCTTCTATAGGTACTATTTTGGTTTCTGCTCCCGAGAGCTGTCTGTTTATGTACCCACACCACTAGCTAAACAACGCAATATTCGGCAAGTTGATGCGTTTTATGATTACTGTTTAGCCGTTGGCAACCCAGGGGTAGGCTGTTCTAATAACTGTTTCTTTCCCTACACTTTAAAGCTTTGGAACTGTGTACCCTCTAATGCCTTTCCCAGTAACTATGACCAGGCACTTTCAAAAGTCAAGGTTTTCACTTCCCCAAATTCGTAAATACTTTCCCTTATCTCTTCTTTTCCCTTTTCACTATTCTCTTCACATTTCAATTAAGGCCCGGCCTTGATGTGGACTTTTGTCGTGAGTGGAGCCTCCAACAACAACAACAACAAAAAAAAAAGAACTAGCCCTATATTTTGGTTGAAGTTCTCTTCTTAAATTTTCTTTATGGGACACTTAAACCTATCTTCTTGTTGCTAGGCAGTCTTATAAGAAGACTTCAAGAAAAATATCAACATGCACAGGAACAAACATCAGAAAAAATATATCTAGCAATTATCTAAAAGGAAAAAATACGAAAAGAAAACAGTCACAAATTTGGTTTCAACATCAGTATTTTTCATTTCAGGCAGTAGCTAGGAAAGGTTATATCAATTATAGTACTAATTTCACAAAGTAACTTTTCAGCTTACGTCATCAGAAAGGGGATCCATGACCAGTGTAAAGCAATCCTGGGTTGTGTAGAAACGGTTCTCATATCACAGGGTGAATGTCACGGTCCAGATAACGAGTTACATCCATCTCTCCCTGATGGGCACAGGACAGCCCCCAGCCACACACCGAACGTTTAAAAGTGGAAGTTTTTCCTGTCATCGGGACAATGAATGGGCTTGTTTTTCTCCACTCGGGTTTAAACCTGCTGTTGTACCTCCAGGAACTCACAGATTTTCAGTCGATTTTTGACAATACCATGATCGCTTCCACGTCCAGTATAAACCAACACTCGAGGCTGTGCTACACTCTCCTCTCTCGCGTCAATTTACAACTTGAAGGTTGAGTTTCCATGGTGACCATGTACACAGGTTTAGAAGCCAAGATCATAGCCAGCATGGCACCATCAAAAAGATTTGTATATGAATTAAGCACTTTGTATAAATAGCTTTCATATTGTACTGAGCTTCCTCACTCTGCCATTAATTTACCGTCCCTATAAGCACAGACAAGAGCAAGTCTATATGTAGCATACTGAAATGCGTGAGCGTTGATAGGTAAAACTTATGAAAACGCGATAGCATGCAGATGTGAGAGTATTCCAATGCATTTGGCTTTGCAGGTGTGTCATCAGGTAACTTCCTGAGACACTAGGTATCTCGTCATCACCAACAAAATCATCACGGGCAACTGGGCAAATAGTTGTTGTCTCCATCAAGTATCGCCACCTTATAATGAAGAGTCTCTTTTGTCACTCTCAAATAACACATTTTGTCTGGTGGATCTGCTACCGTCCGTCATCTGCATCAACTAATGTCTCGATATGATGGATAAGTTATCGTGATCACCAATACTGACCACCTCGATATGACAGATAGCTGTATATCTAGTGTGCCTTGGGTGATATCTTAATGCATCAGAACAGCAGATGTACATTTTCACCCTAAACGTTATCGTCATGTCTACATAGATATACTCCCTGAACAACTTGTTGACGAAGGCGAGACATCCTTCCTCTTAAGCCATACTGGATAATGATATATCTTCCTTCCTCTTCCTCTGTCTTTCCATTTGTACGTTATTGAAATTAACGACCGACAACTGTAGGAGAGTCTTCAGCCAGAACCATGAACATATCTCACAAACAACATAGAAATAAATTAAATTTATTTATTCCTATGCCTTACCTAATGATCAGTGACAAAATGGTCGGGGAGCTGCGCGATACTGGGAAACAACTCCACTTCCCGCTATTGTTATGGTTTTATTGTTAACTTTAATATCTATCGCCTACTGAGTGACCACTGAGCCGGAAGCATACATGAAATCCCTGAACATTTTGGGGATTACTTGAAATCTTATTTATACAGATTCCCTGTACCGTGTCTAATCATATCTGCGTTCCATGATGCTAAATAATCTGGGGTTTCGACTTCTATCTAAATGGCTCTTATGAATGGACCTCTAACATACTCTGCGAAAGATAAATACAACACAATTTTTTTTTTTGTGTGTGTGTACGCCGTTTATATTCTTGAATTGAGTAACAATTAGCTATTGTCACATTGTAATTCTAGAGCTCTTATAATGAACAGCGAACTCACACTATTAAAGTCACACACACTCAAAAATGAACCAGAGATAATTTGAAAATCATAACCTCAACCCTGTTATCAACCTTGATACATAACATTGCATACGGTAGGTAGGAAATTTTTCATCTTCACCTTATCAAACATCACTATCTATTCGGAAGAAGTCATGGGCCAATACAGCATGAGAGTGTCTGTGGCCTTAGAATTATCTTCGATATGTGAAGAATGGGTTCAAGGTTTTTCGGTTGCTGTATGTATATCAGTCTTGAAGCTTTGATGACCCTGTCAGTTGATATGCCTAAAGTCCATCTAACTAACCAACCAAGCAGTAGAGAGACGCTTCATTACCTTTCCATCTCGGAACGTGTCATGACGTCACAGCATCCTCCACTCTCCATCTTCCCATAAGACATCAGTTTGTCTTACCAAGGAATATAACCATTTACATACCACTATACCAATGAAGCTAGTATATTCATTTCTGGGTTTCTCTACAGCAATTTTCTACTTTGCAGTATTTGCATATATATATATATATATATATATATATATATATATATATATATATATATATATATATATCTTCAGACGTATTCTGGTCGTCTTTAATGGCTGAGTCTGAGTAAAGACATTACACCCAAAAATAAACATACATTATATGTGCAAACATTCCTCAGTTATATAAGCTTTAGTGAACTATCACATGACTGAACTCTAGAGCGACATGACATGAGGAGCGAACCTCTGTAAACAACAACACTAAAAAAAATGAAATCCTCTCTACCTCTAGTTGGCTGTTCATTTTGCAATCATCGCTCCAAATAAAAGTTTGCCTTACTCCACATTTTTTTCTTTTTCGAAAACAGCCAAATGAAATATTTAAACGAAATTTAAAACGCCAACCGGCCAAACAGCAGTGATCCATCACAGAAACGCACCGTGATGCTCAAACTGAGGTCGTGAAGAGGTGACGGATGTTAACATTGCCAAATGTTGGAAGTAACGCTGATCGGATGATGACCTAATGCCTGTTACTGCGCGGCTGACATCAACATCTTCCTTCATA
>JAYMFT010024839.1:0-16268 GCA_038088735.1 Panulirus argus
GCGCCTCGTCTCTCTCTCTCTCTCTCTCTCTCTCTCTCTCTCTCTCTCTCTCTCTCTCTCTCTCTCTCTCTCAGAGCGACAGCGTAGCCATCGCTCCGTTTGGAGGTAATTAAGGGGAGAACAAGGAGTCAGTCTGTGAAGTACCGGCTGTTTTTTTTATCTCCGTCTTGTGTGTGCCATTTGTCTGTGTCTTTTCCCACGAACCATCTCTCTTTTAAATCTAATTACGTCTGTCGTCCTTCTGTTTTCTATCTCCCTATTCCAAGTTCTGCGTAACGAGCTATTGGGTGATTCTGTAAGGGTTCAATTAGTGGTCCTCTATCCCACTTTTATGTACACACACACGCACACACACACACACATACACATACATGCACTCCTACCATCATAACAACCACCACTACTACTACTACTACTACTGCTGCTACGAGTACTACCTCCACCACAACTACCACAACTACCACCACTGCTTCTTATGACCACGAGCACCAACACCTTTGCCCAGCCTGTGCCACTTTTCGCCCGCGACAAAGCCCTTGAGTGCACTACTTACATCTGAGGGGTTGTAAGACCCTTATAGCTAGGAGAGGGAGAGTGACTGAGAGTGAGAGTGAGAGAGAGAGAAAGAGCACTCAAGTGGGAGGTCATAACATGTACTCAAGGGCCAAGATTAAGAGGCCAAGATCAAGTAAGGAGACTCCATCCACTCGAGTGTCAACAAGCAAGACACTCCACAGAGTTGCCACCGAGGGTGTGGCCGGGTCTTTAAGCAACGCGTGAGTGAATGAATGAAACGCGAATGTTAACGAGGGGGTGGGGGGGAGGGGAGGGGAGGGGGGGGGGGGAGGGGGAGGAGGGGGATGGGGTTCGTGAGTGGGTGGAGCGGTGGTGGCGCTTCCGCTTGCGTCTCTGCCCCGTGTATTGAAGGACACGAGTTGGACGCCCGGGAATGAAACGTGTTTTTATTTTTTTTTCATTGTTCCTAGTTCTTCTACCAGACTGTTCTTCTGAACTGTGGAACAAGAAGGTGTATCTATATCTACTAAATCTATAGTGATAGAATGTTAACCCATATAGATAGATAGATAATGAGTTGGAATACCCACCCACCCACCCACACACACACACACACACACACACACACACACACACACGCAAGCTATTCACTGTACAAAAATTGTTCTGTTTACAACGTGACCAGTAAATTCCCTCTCGTGGTACAAACATATTGAAGCAACGCGTTCCATTCCTCGACTCTCCTTAATCCTTTTTTGCCACGTGAGAATGAAAAGACGTTAGTTTGATGCCATGGATTCTGTAAAATATTTACACGGAGTCAACCCTTATCACCAAACGGTAAAGGTTTGGTTCTATCCAACACTGGCTAAAACACCCCTCCACCCACCACTGGGTAACACATTCCTTCATCCACCACTGACTAACGCTCTTCCAACTACCACTGGGTAACACACATTTGCATACCCCGCTGGATAACACACTCCATCATCCACCATTGGGAAACACACTTTGCCATCCACCACTGACTAAAACACTCCTCCATCCACCACTGACTAACGCACCCTTCCAACTCCAAATAAAACCTTTCCAAAGTTATTTCCTTCTTAACAGAGTCGATGTAACCTGATCCTGCAGGATTTTTCTCCTATTCTCTTCAGCATTTTACATTTAACGTTCATTTGAAGTGAAAAAATGTAGAGGATAAAAAGCAATATCCTTCAGTAGGACTTGTTGAGCATCCTGTAATGAAAGCACTATCCTTCAGGATAGTCTATTGAACATCCTACGATAAAAGGAAAGTATGACACATCCTTCCTATTGAAAAGGAATTCCTATCATCAGCTGCAGATCACAATACACAGACTCCCCTTTAGAGATGATGCATAAATCATATTCAAATTTACTCTGGTTTTTCACATAACAAGAACGTTAATGATCAAACTACGAGAGTGTCTTTAAATTCAAGGTTAAGGAATGATAAAGTAAGCTGTCTACTTTTAAGGTTTGTAGTATATATAGGAGAAAATTTGCTGTGTATAGGACAGCAAGAATTACGGTAAAATGCAGATGTATATATATGAAAGGTTGAGCAAGAGAGACGTTGTATTGTGTTTTCATATTGGGAAATTTGCTTTACCTATGAAATGTAGGTGATTAAATCCCTTGGAGGAGATAGGAGGTATTAAGCCAATGGGAGGGAAAGAGAGAGAGAGGGACCGAGAGAAAGAGAGAATGAAAGAGAAAGAGAGAGAAAAAGTGTGTGTGTTTATGTCGGTGTAAAAACCTATAATTACCAGCAAGATGTTCCCATGATGTAGGACCAGCGCATAGTGCTTACTTCTCGCAGGCTGACAGACTAGTAAACAAACAGATAGGCAGACAAACAAGCTGATAGACAGAGAACAAAAAAGACAAGTCACAGAAACGGCGAGTGGCGTATTCCAGCAATATGTGAAGCGGTCCGATAAAAGTCTACGGAAACATTCACCCACGTTTCATTACCCAGTTGTCTAGCGGTCCAAAAGTCTACGGAACTCTTTTTTCACGTTTGACTATCGTGATCTCAATTGCAAGAAAATCTACGGACAATTCTACACAGATTTCACAAATGTGGTGTTCTCTGTCTGAAAAAGTCTACGGATTTCTATATTCACATTTCACTAAGGTGTTTGTGTGTGTCACGGGCCGGTCAAACAAACGTTCGTCTTAAATCTTCGCAACACAGATGAATTGTTACATTTATAAACAGATCTATAACTAAAAACGCCACCGCTCTTGTGGGAGTCAAATTTGACTTCACAATTGCCTTGAGGTTATCTTTTACTTAGTAAACACGAGTGTGTTGCCAAATACTGCCCCACTAGACTAGCAACAGAGGGAAATCGTTTGGTATAAGAAATGAATTAGGAAAGACTTGTTTTGTTTCTTTGACTCTTAAAAGAAGAGGGTGATCTGAGTTGGTTGATCTCAGCTATATTTTGCTACGGTGCGATCAGGTGTCATTCTGAGGTGTTGTAGAGAAGCTTTCTTTCTCTTTCTCTTCTCTCTCTCTCTCTCTCTCTCTCTCTCTCTCTCTCTCTCTATCTATCTATCTATCTATCTATCTATCTCTCTTTCTCCCTCACACACACACACACACTAGTAATGATGTCTCTGATCCATTCAGTCTACCTATCTATTTCCACCCGTTTCACATACCATCATTATCTCTCTCTCTCTCTGTTTATCTGCCTATCTATCTTACATCGCGAGTTAACAGACACCTCATAGTAACCCACATGTTTCATTTTTGTACTAAGCAACAGTAGTCCATGTCTCAAACACACATTCTTCACTTCTCTTGTTTTTGCTTCCTCATTCAAACCTATGTTATCCAAGGATACACCCACAACTCTCTCTCATCCTTCTCATCAATTTCTCTTTCTCTCACCATCCTCACTGGTCAATGCCCATCCCTCTCCCTCACCCAGATCTCTCTCTCTTTCTCTCTCTCTCTCTCTCTCTCTCTCTCTCTCTCTTCCTCATTTATTTCTAATTTATTTTTTTGTCTCTTTTCCCCTCCCATTCTCGTCTAATATTCCTTCTTTTCTTTTCTTCCCCTCTCTAACCTCTCAATCCTTCTTCCCTTTCTCATCTCTCCTTTCCCTTTCCTTCCCTTCTCATCTCTCCCTGTCTTTCGTCCCTTCCACTCGTCCCTTCCGTCCCGCCAGCAATATTTCGCCTCTGTTCCAAGGCGACCAAGAAAGGCGCGAGTCCATTCGTGAGGAACAATTTAATTGCTGTGTCTCTGCCCCCAAGTGTGGGGGATGGGACTGCTGCACAGCGCTAGCCGGAGGGGACGCGCGGAGAGGACATGGGTAGGAGGAGGAGGAGGAGACGAGGAGACGGAACGAGAGAATGGGGCCCGTGGAAAGGACATGGGGAGGGGGGGGGAAAGGTGAGGAGACAACAGAAGGGGACATGGGCAAGTGATACGGGGGAAGGGGCGAGCGCTGGGAGAGGACACGGGGAAGTGGTAAGGGGAAAAGGGAAAGTGAAGCTGATGATCAAATATAATCAGACAGATTGGAAAACATAATTGGTGTCATTTGTGAATAAATGACATGGGAAAGTGTGATCACATGCATATGGAGTAGGGGGAAGAACACGATACAAGTAGCGAAAGAGAAAGGAATGTCTGAAGGAGAGGAGAAGATCTAGAAATAGGAACAGGATGAAAGAGAGGCTGAGTGGAACAAGAGTAGATAAAACAAGAGTGTATACAACAAAAGAAATTATATGAATGAATACTGATCTGTGGGTACTACAGCAGCCATAACGATAAGTGGGGGATTAGTGGAAAGATAACTGCTTCCCACAGTTTTCAGTGTGAAGGCAAACCACTCGAGGCCTGGCCGTTATTATGCCTCCTCCTCCCCTAGAACAGCTAAGCTGTGGAATTCTCTGCCCCCTTCTGTCTTTCCCTCTTCCTATAACCTTTCTACCCTAAAGGTTCAGAGATGATAAATATGACACACAAAGAAAACAGAGGAATAATCAAATGACGCAAGGCAAGGAAGACTAGTTGAAAAAGAGAAAAAGGACGGAGAAAACTGGGTAATTTCGCCGAAGGTGAGAAATGGAATAAAACAAAGGAAAGATGACGAAATTAGGAACAGAGTGATAGATATAGAAGAGGAGGGGGAAACAGGGTGAGAACATACAATAGTGGAATTGAATAATAAAAGAAAAAGAAGAGGGGAACAGGTCACGAGGGATAAGATGATGCCAATAATACAGGGAAGAGGAAATAGGAGACCGAGAATAAATGAGAGAGCGAAGACGGGAAAATAAGGAACAGTGAAGCAACAATGGAAGGGGGGAAACACAGTACATGAGAACAAAAGGAACGGAACTTGGAGTTCCTTGTACCAGGTGAACACATCTCATCTTCCATGGGGAAAAAACAATCATTATCGCAGTCTCACTGTCACCACATTGGCCATCACCATCCATCTACTCTCTCGTCAGTCTCCACCAACATCATCTTCACCATCTTCACCTCCCTCATCGCATATTATACATCGTTCTGAAGTGTTGAGTTGTCGTTCGTGTGTGTGTGTGTGTGTGTGTGTGTCATATCTGCATGACGTGGGAAGCACCTCCGGTACAATGAATGACAGTTCTGGTTATTACGATTCCCCTCCCCCCCCCCCTCCTTCGGTGTACAATACCTGTACTGACCTTGCATGAATGTATAATCCTTTTACCAGCAAGTCTTTTTTTCTTCCTTTGAAACTTCAAAATGAGCAAATTCAAATTAGAAACAAAAACTGTTTAGAACAGTCCTTCAATTAATAGAAAATTGTCGTTGGGCGCCGGACGAAATGTTTTACTGTAATGTTTGTACCGGGGAGATCTGCTGGCAGGGGGAGAGGGGAAATGGGTGGGAGAGGGGTTGTGGGAAGGGGTGGGTGGGGGAGAAGAGGAAGTGGGAAGGAGGGCGGAAGGGAGGAAGGATGGGAGGCAGAGAAAAATGAGAGAAAAAAAATAATCACACGAGGAATTGAAAGGGAAAAGAGAAAGGGAGTATGAAGGGAAAAGGGAGGAACGGAGATGGAAGGGAAATACATGGGAGAGAATGATAAACTGGGAAGTGGAAGAGGAGTAATCGGGGAGGTAAGAATGGAAAATGAAGGAAAGGGAGAGATGTAATGAGGTAAAGACAGAAAAGTCAGAAAGTAAGGAGAAGAAACGAACGGGGAGAATACGAAGAGGGAAGAATAGAGGGAGAAAGGAAGGAGAGAATGTAAAAATGAAGGAGAGGATAAGGGAGGAATGGAAAGATGGTGAAGGAAGGGGACAGAAAGGAAATGACCCTCTCCCTGAGCCCTAGTCAGTCAATTAAAGTCTGCCTGTGTGTGTCTGTCTGTCCGTATATCCGTCAGTGTGTGTTTGCGTCTGTCCAACCTCTTCAACAATACGTCCCACAAAGATTACCAGAGGGCTTTATCAGGTGCCCGCCACTCGTGTGTGTGTATGTGTGTGTGTGTGTGTGTGGCGTCAGAGGGGAACGGACGGGAGGCTGCTGAAGACTAGCGACTTGGATCTCTCCATCTCAGATACGTACACGGAGGAGGAGGAGGAGGAGAAGAGCGGGGAAGTGACCCCTGACGTCCCCGCCTGCGTGTTGTAAGACTGAGTCACATTTCCCACATCAAGTCCGCCTTAGGTACATCTTCGACGCGGTGCAATCAACCTCGGCCGCTTCCTTGAACGGAAGACAGTGATCCACTGTTCTTACTTACGACGGTACGGTCGTCAGGTGTTACGACGTGGCCTTTGGCCTGACCCTTAATGGCCCCGAGTCCCAGGTGAATTAGGCGCTTGCGTGCCTCAGGCAATAAGCTGGATCATTTACGCAGGCGCATCTCTACGATCGGTCTATGGGAGTTATACACAGGTGAAAACATTTACTATTACAACCCATTGCATTGCTATCACAGCCTGCTATCTGTCTGTTGCAATCTTTTACTTAATCATTACAAACTACTCCTTGACTATTACAAGTTATCATTTGACTATCAAAATCCGTAGTTTTATCAACTATTCCCAAATGCTTACCACTTCTCTGTTCCTAAACTAACTAACTACTTACAACATACCATCTTGTTCAATTCCTCCTCCCTTTCCTTACGGTATGACCAAAGCTGTCCTTCCTCCATTTCACTCCCTTCATCTATTACCACTCCCTTTCCAACACTTCCACCCCCACCCCTCCCTTTCCAACACTTTTCCTTTCCTTTCCAAAACACCACCCTTCCATTTATTTCACTTCTCTCAGAGTACTTTCCTTCTTACCACTCCCGTCTCCTCCTCCTCCTCCTCCTCCTCCTCCTCCTTTCTTCTCTCGTCTCCCCTAACCAACCTTTCTCCCACACCTCTCTCTCTCCCCCCCCCCCCCAAAACTCCCCTAGAGAATCGTCAATACTCTTAAGACAGTAACGCACACATCGGCCGCTGTCAGAGAGCCCATCCTCCGCTCCCGACAGGACATGGGAACTAATGCCCATCGAGTATTCCGAGAGGAGAGCCGGGCCAACATTTATTCATCAAAAAGCCATTGAAAAATACGGCCAGACCCGGGGACCTTGGAGAGGCCTTCATCACAAACCCGGGTTTGTGTTTCTGAGGTTTATGGCCGATGGTTTTTATTTGGAGGGGGGCGGAGGAGGGAGGGGGAAGTAAGTTCATGTTGCTAGAGTTTGCTACAAAGGTTCACTTTACAATTTCTCTTTATGTAGGTTCTATATGGGGGTGGTGGTGACTAGGCTTTATATGGGGGTGCTTATTAGGTCCTGTTATGAGGCGCTAACTGGGTTTTATATGGGGTGTTAACTAGAAGTTATATAGGGTGCCACCTAGGTTTTACGGGGGACGCTAACTAGCTTTTATCTGGGGACCCACCCCCCCCCCAACCCCAACAAGGTTTTTTTTTTATATAAAGGTACCATCTACGTTTTACAAGTGGTAGTATCTAGGTTTTTACACAGGGAGGGTACCAATCACACTCCATGTGGGGATGCAAATTAGGTTTGGTATTGGTCGTAATGTTGTAATGACGAGCAGGTTAGGGAAAGAGAGGCAGAACTATTAGGGTAGCAGACACTGGCGTTGTTCAACCGACTCTGATGTACTTAAAGTTTTGCATTCATGTACCTCACAAAATAGTTTTATTTAGTAAGAAAATTCACTTGGATAATGATCAGAGGAAAAAGTAATATATTTGTAAAGGATAAACTAAAGATTCTAAGGAAAATGTATTGAAAATGTGTACATTCTAATTATCAACGAGGGCATAATTAGCATAAGTAATTATAATGAGTAATCGCGTAAATTGCTGCAGTTCAGGTGATGATTAGAGACTCACCAATGACCTCACGAAAGGGCAACGACACACAAACACGACACATACCTGCAGAAGAGAGACGTTAGTGGTTAGTGACTGGTAATAATAGTAAAATTATTAATAATAAAAACAGACGAAGGATATCCTCAATGAAATTTATTCGGCTTTTTTTTTTTTTCACGTGAACTCCAAATATTTTTTGACTCTCTAGGGCGTAGGTGGGTGGGAGAAGGGGCCAACTCTCCCCGAAATAAAAATAGAAAAGGAACGAAGTTTTGTTGTTCGGTCTCATTTCTAACGACGCAGGAGGAGTGTTTGTGTTTTGCTGTAGTTAAGAGTTAAGAAGGGCTCTGGGGTCCAGGAGCCTGAGATAGCCAGAACCCCAGCAGGAGCTCCAGCTGGGGGCCCAGCGTCCTAGAGCCTTCCCCAGGGACCTGGTCAGACCCTGGTCCTGCGGTGATAACCCGAGGGGGTCTCTTCTGCCTCCTGATGACCAGTCCTCCTCCTCCTCCTTCTCCTGTTGGCCCTGCTGCCTTCTGTTGCTCCTGCTGGCCCTATCGTTTCTGCTGCCTCATCGTCCTGATGCTGGTGGTGGTGTGGTCTCTTCGAGTCTGCTTCCTACTGCTTACCACAGGGCCCCCTCGTGGTCAATGCCACTGGTTCTGTTTCTTCCGACGTTGCTTCTACTATCTGCTGTTGCCCCCTTATGATGCTTCTGTCCCTTCTGCTGGCTCTATATCTCTGCTGCCCGCCGCCGCTGCTGCTGGTCTTGTTGCTCCTGTCATCCGCTGGGGTTCGCCTCCTCGTTCCTGACGCCTACTCATGTTGGTATTTCTACTTTCGCGTATTGTCTCCTGCTTCTGACAGTATTTCGTCGACTGTTTCTTGACGACTGCTCCCTTCCCCTTCTGCTCCTTCATCTTTACGAGAAAATCTGTAATGAAGATGACCTTTGACAAGAAAAAAGTATAAAAAAGTTAAATTCTAGTAGAGAAATATTCCCTCATTCCAGCCATTGCAATGTCTCCAAAACGTTTTCTTTTCCATCAATTAATTTCTAAGCGGATGGAGCCTATGAATGGTTGACCACCCACGAGGGCTGCCAAATCTTATTAAAAGGCGTTAATTTGACTAATTCATCACGTAAGCCACGAACCTTAAGCTATAAGTGTCTGGCCTATGGTATATCAAGGGCGTGCGACGCTAGCGCCACTGTTTACTAACGGTGGCATCATGAACTAAAAGAAAACGTGTCCATTTGATAGAAAAAAGAAGGGTTACGAAACAAAATGAAATCTATTAAAATATGACTGCTATCACCACGTAAAAATACATGTAGCTTCATTATCTATCCAGTATATAATTTTGCAAGTTTTATCTCTGCTGTGGTCGACACGGCACAGGCAAAAGCATACTTCACTCGTGGCAATTGCGGAAGAAGGGCGAGATAAAAGGTGTTAAAGAGGGGACAAAAAAAAAAAAAAAGAGGCCAGAGAGATTAACTTGAACCTCTCAAACGGTTGTAAAATTGAATCTGGGAAGCAGATATTTGGAGGACGTGGTTCTGTCCATTATGGTTAGGTTATTGTAGGTTTTCAGATCTAAAAGTTGGAAGTAAGAGTGAGTTAGAGAAATAGAGATATGGGTGGAAACTGCGTTTTCACAACATTACATTTTAGCAGGTAACTTCTTCCCCATTCCACGATGATGTAGAGGTTTTATTTAAGAGGGAGATATGTCTTGTGCGAGAGGAAGACTGAGTTTCAGAGTGGGGAAGGAAAGTGGGATGATGTATGTAGAATGGAAACATCGACGCAAGAGTGAACAGGGTCAGATGTTGGAGAATGATCATTTACGGATAGATTAAAACGGGGAAGGCGATAGGATATATCCCTGAGGAACACCACTGTTGAAAAGGTAAGAGGAAGATGTCGCTCCATCGATGGTTACTACGACAGAACGACTGGACAAAAACCTGTAAGTGGTAGAGAAAAGATAAGTAGAGAATCCAAAGGTAGAAGTTTGGAAAGCAAAGACTTGTGCTACACCGTGCCAAATGTGCTTTAGAAACGTCGACGGCCATGACAAGATTTTCCCAAAATCCCAGAGAGAGAGAGATTCCATCAGCTCAGTCTTCCAGTCATCCACCAGGTGTCTCCAGCTATACAGGAAAGTAACCTAAGATGCCATCACTCTCCAGCAGCAGATAATTTCGTCGTAGACCCCAAAGGTCTTCTGTAATCTGGTGTTCCCATGCACCGTCCTCCAGTACATAACCTCGACATAGACCCATCAGGACCTCTTGTTATCCGGCCTTCCCATGCACCATTTCCAAATTCCACTCATTCCCACACCCAGACGTCCGCCTACCTACCACATACGCACATCTGCCGCAACAGCCAGCCAGTCCACACACACACACAAACAGCCGCCCCGTGAACCGAACCTAACAAGCGATCCTCCGCCACTCCCCAAGACTATCAAGCCTAAGTGAAAAAAAAAAAAAAATATTGAGTCTGCTGGCCACGCGTCGCAGATACAATCCGCGTCACGATTACAACAGCCACTGTCGAAATTAGTCGCAGTTTACAGCGTAGCAATAAAAAAACACATCCTTTGTGGGCGGCAAGGTCTCCCCCTCTTTTAATGGTTCAATATACCGGGCGCGAGCGCTCTCATTGTTGCCGGAATTGGCCAGTTCAGTGTGGGCTGAGGGGGGAGGAGGGGGGTGGGGTATTTTGTGTGTATAATTGGCAGGAGTGGAATAGGCATTAGTAACGGCGACTTGGAAGCTATGGTAATTTAGAGGGGGAGGGGGGGGTGGTGGGTGTGGAAAGCATGGGAGGGGAGATGGAGGGAGGGAAGAGAAGGAAGGGCGGAAGCAAGAAGGGGAAAAAGAAAGGCGGAGGAAGGAAAAAAAATAACTTAATCAAAGGGAGAGAGAAAGGTAGAGAGACATGGAACGGGGCGGGTGGAAGACTGAAGGATCAAGATACGGTAGTTGGAGAGACTGGGAGATTATGGAAAGGAGGACGGTACATGGAAACTGTATAAGGAAGAGTTCTGAATCTATGGAGATGAATGATCGTAGAAGGCAGTATAGTCTACAAGTAGAGTCTACATTATCCTGCCAATGGAAGTAGCGCAGTCCTGAGCTGCAGGAGCCATTAGAGAGGTCCTGGGTAACACCAGGACTCCTTCACAGGAAGTGGTCCTGGGGTAAATACAGATAAATATATAACAGCTGACATGGCACGGGCAAAAACGCGCCCCATCACGGATGAAGGGTAAGGCAACAAGCATGAATTATTAGCAGATTTATAAGACCTCGGTCAGGTTCTTGCAGACCCGATTCTCGAAGGCGAAGTAAAGAGGTCCTCTCGTTCCGAGTCTGTGAAATCGAACCATACTTGTAGCTTCCTTTCCTTCGGTATCTCGTTCCACTTTCGCACCCTTTCCATTCTTTTCCTCGAGTCTCTGAACGTCGTCCCTCCTTCCACTCTATGTTTCTCGCCCTATCTGCCGCACCACCTTAATCTCAGGGCGTCACTCCCTTCCCTCCCTAGTAAAAAGAAAAAACAAAATGTCTCATTATATTTCGCCTTCTGTCCATCTGTCTCACTAGCTTCCAATTTTCAAGTCAAGACACTCAAGCTGCGATCCTTAATTTCCTTCCCTTTCTGCTCCCTCTGAGACATTATCTTTCTCAAGCATTTCTCATAAGTGCACAGTCCCCTCTTGATTTTCTACTCTCCCCACACACACACACACACACACACACACACACACACTGCTCTATTATTCTGACTTCTTTTCCTGTCACAAAAAAGCCTTGAGAAGGCCCCATCGGTCTGATGTTATTCATTCTTTTGAAATTCTTTAATTTATTCGCCATAGATTCGTAACATCGCTCACACACACACACACACACACACACACTTCCCTTCTCCCCTCAGCCCAAAAATAAGCCGCATCAATCTTAAAAAATGTCTATCTAATCTTTTTCTCCCAAGACTCTCAGTCACTCCCTCAACCGTCTTCCTTCCCCCATCAATAATTAACGAATCTTTTTCTCTTTAATCTTCCCGAGTCGCCTTTCGCGGCTTTCCCCACACTCTCGGAATTCCTTCGTAATTAACTTTTATAAAAAAAAATTTTCTCCGGTCCTTTCTTTCATCACTTTCTCATCTTAAACCAAAGACCTGAAGGTTCATTTTCAACTTCTGTTTCATTTTTCACTACGCTATAGCTAGACAGAGACTGTCCCTACGACTCGTATGTTTAGCACGCATCCTATCCTTACCAATATTACGCACGATCCCTTCTATCCTCACTATCTATTCTTCTACCATCCCCAAAGGCGTCACTGATTTCCCCTTCATCCTGATATTCATAACTTGCAGTTCCCGGAGACACTCCTTATGATCCTTCAACCCAGCAGGTGGGAACAGTAGACATCAATCGATGGAGTTTTATGAGGAACTAGTTCGGTTCCAGCGCTGGCTGGCAGGGTCGCTCCCGCTGCTGTGCGAGTCAACGATGAGGGAATTACTTGCTTTACGCCTCATAATCTAGCGTTTTCTAAGCCCTTTCCTTCCGTACCAAGACACTCCTGACACACTCAACAACTCCAGTCCTGTCAATCGTATTCCATGACATCCTTAACCAATAATAGGGGTTTACACATTACACTTTCTCAATCATTTCACAGAATCATAATTACATTTCTGAGGACTGTCTACTTAATTACATTAACAGCCAGCAATATGTAAGAAAAGAATAATACGTTCAGTTCTTAAAAACTTGGGCTTTTACTCATTTACTCACTAAACTCTCTTTTTCGTCCCCATTTCCATTTTCACACACACACTCACACACACACACACACTCAACACACACTCTACCCATCTCTGGCACGCTACTGCCAGCAATTCAATAAGGTTGTCTGCCTTCCAGAGGACACATCAGAAGCAAGAGCAGTGGAGGGGGAAGGGGAAGGGGAATGGGGGAGAGGGGTGAGTCCGAGAGCCGAGTGTGGGGGAGGGGAGGGGAGAGAGAGAGAGAGAGAGAGAGAGAGAGAGAGAGGAGAAGGTGTCGACACACGGTCGTCCTTTAATCAAGCCTTCATCAATATTATCCCGAGCTGCGACTCTCTGCCGGCAGCAGATGGTGCCACGGCCAATCCCGGGGGCGCAACGAGAGGTCGTGAGTCGCGCCCTTCGCCACAGCCACCTCAAGACTCCGGGATTAATTGGGTTCTATTCCGAGGTTCTCCCTCCCTCCCTCCCTCCCTCCCTCGCTCTCTCTCTCTCTCTCTCTCTCTCTCGAAATCGTTCACCTTATTCCTCGCAGCCCTCTCTCCTCCCTACTCACCCTCATTCCTCTCCTTCCCGCGTTTACCCTTCAGTTTTCTTTCCCATGGCGGACATGCTTTCCCAGACTCTCGTCCTGGGTTTCATTCTCGATTCCAGCGTTAACTAAGACCATCAGTTGATGGTCTTTTTTCCTGACGCTTCGTCAGACACGTTTTCTTTATCCTCTCCCAGAAATAAATGGGGTGGGGGAGGGAGGTCTCTACTGGTACCCCCTTCCATATTATCTTCCTCCTTGCCCTTCCATTCTGAACCACTCGCATCTTCCCATTCCATAATCAGGTCCCCGCTTGCCTTCCTCCTCCTCCTCTTCCTCTACCTCTTCCTCCTACGCTAATCGAAATACCCCATCCCTCTCATCCTCTCCCTCTTCCACCTCCTGCTTAACCGGGACACGAATAGAATAATTTATGGAAGGGGAAATTAGGGGATAGAGCTTGTGGTGATGTCCGCGTCTTAGTGAGCCATTCTGGTAGTTATCTGGTGAATGGAAGTGCTGGTCTAGGGCCAGGATGGCCAGCAACTGCCCGCACTTAGAGGGGTAAACATAGCAGTGTATGTGTGTGTGTATGTGTGTGTGTGTGCGCGTGTGAAACAATACACACCACTAAAAACTAATCCTCTTTCTTCTCTGCTTCGCCATCCTCCTGGACTTCGATAAACGATACATACGTATCCCATTCCCGAACCAGACCACTGCAAACCAACCCCAGAAATCTGGAGGGGCCTTACCAGGGGCGTCTCGTTACCATTCGCCGCTCGTCTAACCAACTCAGCACCCTGGTATCACTGCGGTGGTCTTCCACAGCAAAAGTAAACCTTTTCTACATCAGGGTAACCAAGACCCTCTTCAGGATGGGAAGAAACCAGTAAATAGTTTTCAGAGACACAGAGATAGTACATGAAGCTCACACACACACACACACACACACACACACACACACACACAACACACACACACACACACTAACACACTAACACAGACTGTGAAAAGGTGTTTGCAGACCCACGAGAAACAAACTGTTACAACACCGTCGATTACGATGCAAGGAGGGAGGATGCCATTCGCTTCCTAGTTTGAACCAGCCCAATAACTGTCTTATTTCTCTTCCCTATACAAATATTAAAAAAAAAAAAAACTAATAATCCCAGCAGAGAGACCATAGCAGAGGAAAATTTCCCATCACACGGAAAACATACCCAAGATGGTTCCCACTCAGTGACCCTTCTTATGATTTTTGCCAACCCTAAAGTACACCTGCCTTCTCCCCTACTTGTGGCCCTTTACCTTGGAGATACAGCCAGGTGTGTGTTCGAGGGGAGCTACACCAGGTGTTGGGGAGTGTACCAGTCTTAGAGGATCTGATGTCTGTGCAGCCAAGAAATGGCACTTAAGGATATCAACTGTTAATGCTACACCAATTACGAAAAACTTCCAAGGGCCTGAATTATCCGTTAGTATATATATATATATATATATATATATTCTTGGTCTTTCCATTTAAAATTCTTGGTCTATTTTCTAGGTATTAAAATTTCATCGTGGTCTTACTAACGCTTCTTTCAATGAAATGGAAAACTTTCTTCTCAAAACACATCAACTTTTGAAACACCTTTGCAAATTTAATGAGAAATCTGATGATCGCAGAAGGAACTTTATAAAACTTTAGTAACTTTACTAAAGTTAGTAACTCTCTAGCTCTTTTCCAAATGTATATAAGATCTTTAGTCCAACTTGGTAACTTTTGAATTGATATAGGTGCCACGTACAAATCATTCATATCCACAACCCTTCTGGAATCAAATTTAGGTTTAAGGATGAAGAGGTTGGTCTTGTTCCTCAGTCAAGTCGGCTGGTTAGTTGGGCTTCAGGCCTGTCAACAGCCAATGGTCGTTATGTCCGTCAACGTCAATATATAAACACCAATCGAAAAAAAAAATATATATATTTTGAACACCTTCTTCAAGTGATCAAGGTAATTCTAATCAACACCTTCCCCAGGTGTCCAAGATCATTCCAAAACCATACCTGCTCTCGATGTACATATGGCCCTTATCCTTTAAGTGTTCCATGGCAATCGTAGGTAGATACCTACTGACAACCAGCGACCTAAGTAATAACAGAACCCTCTATCACGAGCCTACGAATTAGCGAAGCCCTTGGCTCTTCCCATCTCGTCTCGTTACTGTCAAGTGTGTCTGTTAAAGACCTTAAGGTTATTTTAAGGCACATTTTCCACTACAATGAATACTGAAGCATCAAATGAAAACATAAAATCATAATTCATAAACACACTATATGTATGCATATATATATATATATATATATATATATATATATATATATACACACACACAAGCTTTTACAGGAAGTAAATCAATGACTATTTTACACTCACGTGTTAAACAAATCGATGCAGAAGTTAGCCTCGTGCTTTGTCAAGCTTGGCTGCCGCTGGTGTTGGGGGGGTGTTGTGGCTGGTGGCATTACTGTTGGCGGTGAGGTTGCTGTTGGTATTTCTATTGTTGTTGGCAGCAGCGGTGTGCTGGCAGCGGTTTTGCTGATGTCCCTGGTCATTTTTTTTTTTTTAGCTGTTGTTCATGCTGTGGTTGACAGTGACTGTAGTGGTGGTGGGGAGTGGTGGTAGCGGTGGTGGTGGTGGTAGTGGTGGTGGGGCGATGGTGGTAGGGGGTGGCAGTGGAAGTAATGGTGGCAGTGGTGGGTGATTGTAGCACTGATGGCAGTAGGTTAAGGCAGACCCTGGCTGGTGGTGGTGGTGGTGGTAGGCCGTGTGGCAGATGGTGCCCAACATTACATCCCCTTACCCATTACTCGCCCCTCTCGTTCCCATCCCCTTTCAACCCTTCTCCGGCCCTAAATGGGAGGCAAAGAAGGCGATGGAGTAAAATTCCAAGAGGTCTACAGAACATATATATATATATATATATATATATATATATATATATATATATATATATATATATGTACA
>JAYMFT010024850.1:0-16267 GCA_038088735.1 Panulirus argus
TCAGTACACGGGGATGGATGCCATTAGGACCATAAGCCTTGCTTGTGTCCAGAGAAAGAAGAGCTTTTCGGACAGTCTGAAAAGAGATTACAAGAGGAGTCATAGGATTAGTAAGAGGAGCATCAGGGGGTGAGGGAATGTTACAGTAATCCAAGATGGAGTTAGAGGAGAAACAGGAACCAAAGAGAGTTGCTTTGTCAATGGGAGAGACAGCTATAGTACTGTCAGGACAAAAAGTGAGGGAAAGGTAGATTGACAGAAGTTGTTAGAGATGCTCTTAGCTAAAGACCAGAAAGACCTATCTGTGGATGACGAGGACAGGTTATCGCAGTTCCTTTCTGAATATCAAGTACATCATACCTTCTGACTCAATCATTTAACTCCTTATTCTGCAGTAAGACAATGCCTTTGTACAACCATGTTGAAGTGTAATGGCCTTGCTTGCTGTAAGTGTTACTCATAACACTTCCACCAACAAAATTGAGACAAGTCTATGTCAGCAACAGACTGTGTAGAAAAAACTCTTCCCTTCCCCAACATCATCCTGAAACAGGCCAATGATTTGAAGAATGAGCCAAGGATGCTCCTCCAGAAAATTCTTACGAGTGTACATAAAAATAATTATAGTTGAAATCACTTTGGTTATTACTGGTATCAGTATAATGAAAAAATGGTCTCTGGGGTTAGAAAGCTGATTTCAACCCAATTCCTTAGACAGATAGACAAACATTTCTGTTATATATCCAGGTTATCACAACCTGGCTATCATACCATGCAAGTATGAATGCCATCATTTTATGTGCAATCCTTTGCATGCAGCAAAGACTGTCAGCTGCAATTTTACTACAGCAACAGGTTAAGGCATCACCTGAGCTTTTTCCATCCCTCCTACTCCTACCTTTCTTCACTGCTTTCTATGACATGCTGGAGATATCCCCTAGGATAAATAGCTTGTTTATCTAACATACTGATATGATTTACACTGGCTAAAGAGAACTGTATTCATACCTGGAAAGACCTGAGGAATAATGAGTCTACAAACACCGTTTCTGTACACTATCTGGTGGTCTGGCCCATTTTGAAGAATGATGCCCCCTTTGGACCATGTCACTTGTACAGGTGGGTCCGCTTGCACCACGCACTCTAGCCGCAGTGACTCTCCTGCTATCACTGTCAGGTCGCGTAGTGGCTAAGGAACAAAATTTAATTAGACAGTGATTATTCAAAACAAGAGACCACACATAATTTGGAATGATAAAGAAGATTAGAAATCATAATACTGTCTTAAGGGAAAGTCATTGTTAGAGCAAATGAGAACATGTGTTAGTACGGCAATATGTACTTCTCTAAAATTCTCCTGACTTCACCAAGGTATCACAGAGATCATACACTGGCAAAAAGACATGTAAATGTTACTTACATATCAGAAAAGCCTGACATTAGGCTCTGTGTAGGAAAAACAATGTTGCACAGGTCTAAAAAAATTGGAAAGCAAGTCATAATGTTTTTTAAGTGTAAAAGGGAAATTTAACAAAGAAGATCACATCAGTAAATAAGGAAAGACATTCTTCAATGAGGTTCAATTGCTGTGACAGAAAGACAGGTTCAGAGATAATTCTAATGTCTTGTGCAATACAAAATTTCATGCTCAAACTGTAAATAATTTCATGACTGGAGAAGACATGATGGCTTAAATTGAGAATGTAAGGGTAAAATAAAGAGCAGAATATCAAAAGAATGTGATTCTGCATTTTGTTATACTGGAAAAAATAGGGCTTGAGAATTTAAAAACTTTTTTTTTCTGCAGGGAAGCCGTATGAGAATAGATTATGTGACCGACACTCGCATTATGAAGGTAAACAAGCATATCTGGCCTATGGTAAAGCTAAACCAACCCTTTATCTGAGGACAAGCTTCTTTGTTCCATCTGCCTTGCAACAATACTTGCTCTAGCAACCCTGTCCTGGTCAGCCTTACATCATATGGGAAGAGAAAGAAGTGCATGACAGAAGAGTAAAATGGAAGATGGATATGGAGTAGAAGGAAAAGATTGCTCATAAGAGTTCCCCCTAAAACGAAGAAAAGGTATTTTTGCATTTCAAAACTTTTGTTGATGCCACTTTGTGGACATCATAAGCTTTGACAGTCACAACTGAGTTGCTGATAATATTTTTGTCTGTATGAGAACTGTGATCTCCTTGCTGGTAATGGATTTAAAGTTCTTAAAAATTTATGCTTTGTTCTGAATGATGATGTATATTTTCCAGCTTGCAATGGTTAGGTCTTCATTTCATAATATTTATTTTTCATTTTCTTCAAGGACTTGGGATGATTCTAACCAAAAGTCTTGATGCAATTTTGCCAAAGCAATATTGAATAATGCCTATCTTAAAAGGAATTCCCCTTCAAAGCTGGAATGGAAGATATGCCACTCATGACAATTAAAAAAATAAAATTTTGAGGGACCTAGTTGTGAGGTATGTACCTTGGACCTTTGAACAAAAAATGATATGAGATTTTTTTGTGGTGGGGTGACTTACATCTTTGCCAAAGTCCATTACCATAGGTTCCTTTAAAGCACTCTTATAAGATAATAAAGTTTTTCTATCCTTTTCTTTCTCATGGAATAGTTAAAGAGGGAAACTAGAGCTCGTGCTTCCTTCGACTAACTCCTTATCTGAAATCACGCAAGCTTAGAGTATTTTTCAAATTGACTAGTATTGTCTGGAGTTTGAAGGTCTAACACAGTAGTAACAATCAAATACAAAGATTTATTTGTAGATATCATATAATGTCCAAATTTTATGCTTAAACATGTAATTTAGAGTAGATGCTTGAGAAGGTGCAGTGGTATATATGCATTCGTTGTGGGCAGCATTAGAGCAATCATGTACAGGCACAAAGGTTGGTCTCTTCACAGGATCAGTGAATTGTAAAAAAGATCCAGTTATTGAATTATACATTTTTTTTTCAACGCAGGAAGAAACTGATTTGATTTCATTGTCTCAAATCTATAGGTATCTGTGTCAAACATCTGAATTCTTCATCACTAATATATGTACTGAGAGATGAGCATTGATCCTGGTGGTGAATAGGTCCATTTAAAGTAATACTCCTGTGAAATGAATTCACCAGTATTCCTCTGTTGCTATCATAACTTCTGGCTGAAGAAAACTGAACTAAGACAGAGCACCCACCTATTTGTCATAGACTCCCTCTAACTTTGCCACAGAGAGAATTGACTCTGTTGATGAGGAATGATAGGTTCTTTGATATTTTTGACACATTAATGTTCTGATGTTGTCTATGATGAATGACCTGTTCTAATGTGGAGTGACTTTTGTTTGTCCAGGAACAATTTGGAAACCAATGATTAACCAACAATGAACATGAATATAGGTTTGAGAAGATTAGTGTATGAAGATGGTGATTCCCTCTCTCTCTAAATACTAAAGCAATAAAACCAGTTAGTTTGACTTTGCACAAAATAAAAGTCTATGAAAGTGATAAATGGATATATATTAAACTATCTAATTAGGAGTAGCTACATAAACGAAGGCTGACATGGATTTGTGCCACGGAAAAGTATGCAAACTCAATTGTTAGCTCATTAAAAGGACATGTATGAAAGATGTATCCAAGAAAAAAGAATACGTATTGTTTTTCTTGACTTTGCAAAAGCATTTTACAAAGTAAGCCACATGGTTCTGCTAAAGAAATAGTTAAACAAAACATTAAGGGTATGATAGAAAGATAGATTAAAGAGCTTCTAACCAACAGAAAGTCAAAATGATAGCATATGGAACCATGTCTGAAGAGGATGATGTCCTATCTGGGGTACCACAGGGAACAGTATTAGTTCCAGTACTATTTGTAATAATGACATTAGACACTGAAAGTGAAATGAAGGAAAGCATAGTATGGAGCTTTGCTGATGACACCTGGGTAAGCAAAATGATTAGATCAGAGAGACTGATCAAATGGGAATGTAATAGGACTTAGACAATTTACAAATGACCAGAAGTAAAACTGATGGAGTTTCCTGAAGATAAATCTGAGCAAATAAGGAACAAGGAAGGATACAGTTGTGGCACCATACAATAGCCCAACTGGGAAAGGGACAGAAATTTCATAGTGTATACTGGGAAGATAAAGCTATCAGAGCAAGTGTCATCTGGTCTGATTCTAAGAACTTTTACCTCATGAGATAGAAAACTATTGATGTGAATATTTAAAGTATGTCTATAAGATGCAAAATTTAACACTGGTGTTAAAAAACATACACCATGTAGTTCAGTATTAAAGTAGCTGCATATGTGGATTTTTGTTTCATGTAGTCACCAACAATACATGCAGAAGTATTAGAGTTCAGAAACACTTCATGAACTGAACTGAGGAGACAGAATTTACGAACTATCATAAAAGGCTGAAAGAACTGCAACTATATAGCTCAGAAGATATGATCTATGCATGGCAATAAACTGAAGGTAGAAAATGTGTTAAATCTGACAGCCTCTCAACAGGAAAGATACAGATTTATTAAGTTTTAAAGAATAATCTGGAACATACTGAAAATAAATCAAATAAAAATATATGAGAGCCCATCCAAGAAGCTAGAACAATTATTTAGTGTACTGCCTGAAGAAATAAGAAACATGCATGAAACAACTACTGAAACATCTAAAAAAATACTTGGTAGAAATCAGCCCCAGACGAATCAAGAATAGATATTTATGTAATGCAAGTGGCATCTAAGAATAGTCTTATTCATCAAGCAAGATGTGAGGTGAGCACTTTGTGCTAGTCCTGCTATTATGGCTAACTTTCATTTTAAGTACTCATAGGCAGGTAGGTAGGATCTCTCTCACTCTCTCTCTCTTAGTGATACATTGTAGTCCTGAAAGCTGAACTTTCCTATTAACCATTTGTACTGTCTCCTAGAAGTTTGTTTTTGCAGAGTTAACAGCTTTTCTTTCTTGAAAAAGTTTCCCACTTTCTTGTGTGGAAGGGGCATGCATCCTTGTTTTATGTCCCATTTTATGCCCAATCATTGGAACACCTGCGTTGAAATTAGTTGGGACTTCTTAATTAATACTAGATATCTTATTTCTTAGAATACCAAGAGTGCTCTATGTCTAAATCATTCCTTTAGTAATGTGTGCACTAGAAAATTGTCAAGGTAAGATAGGTAGTTCAATTTTTACTGTTTTTGGAAAAGTGGTAACATGATATTTTGAATGGTACTATTGTGAAGTCATTTTGTGACCTGTTTTGAAACTTCATGAAATCTTTGGCACCTAGAATATGCCAGTAGGCATCATGAGTACTGGTAGTAATTATTTTGAGTTTAACTTTTGTAATTTTATATACAGCAGTTTTATCTATCCATCTATATCTCTAATGCCTGTTTCCTTCAGGAACCCCCTTAAGGAGTGGCTACAGCAAAAGTCTCCTTAATTAGTTTTAATTCAATGGAATTGTATGCAATTAGAAGGGATGAGAATCCTGCCTTCATTTCTTCTGAAATATTTCTTGGTGGTTGAAAGTCAGAAGTCAAGCTATACCTTTCTTATAATTAGTGAAAAAGTGTTTAGGAGGCTAATTTGCTTGAACTCTGGGCCTTTTTGGAAAACCATCTTTACCAATTGCTTTTCTGACCAAGCTTGCCAAAAATGTTTTAGGCACTCCTTGACTGGGAACAAAGTATCTATTCTTCTAAGAGTTCTTCTGGATCATTTTCATGAATATACGAATCTCTGCATCCCTTACAAGGCTGGTGATAGCTATGAACACCTCATCCACTGGATAACTGTGGTTATCATTAAAGGAGTGAATATACAGTAAGAAGTCACTTTTTTAGTATATTGTTGGGTACTCAATCTTGCTTCAAGAAGAGCTTTGCTTTAGGGGAGGATTGCATGCTTAAGCCCCCCACCCACACCCCCTTTTCAAAGCAGCTCACTCTCTGCAATTGTCAACCTATTTCCAGTAGTTCTAAAGTAAAGCTGAGTATGTCCATATCTTCAGAGTTGCCCCATTCAATGCTGTAAAACACCAATATCACCTGTTATCTTGGGAAATAGTCTAGTAACAGGTGGATTACTTCCAAGGAGAAAGTTCAATTCATGAGTGCCCTTATAATTTTCCACACTTCACCTCAGCCAACATGGAGAGCTGGTACATAACTTAGACATATTAAGTTTACTGCAATCTTCCTTATAAATAACAGGAGCCTAAGGGCATTCCCATATGGCATGCAGAGGATTACAGCCTTTTAACAGTTAGGAGAATTTAACCCTCAGGGGAGGCCAGATGGGTTGCCTGACCTTCTATTGTAAGTTTTGGTTTCTGATTATTCTATACTCACTGGGTGATCCCTTCAAGGGAAGAAATAAATTAAAATGCAATAGCTACAGTGAGTGCTGAAAAAAGATTGTCCCTCTGCCAGTAATTGATCTTTTTATTTCCTACTTTGAATTGTGAAGCAACATTGACCTCCTACACATTTTCTGACAATCCTTTGAGGAATGCTGTTTTCTTAACTCTTTATATCATAATGGAACTTCTCACATACATTTTCCTTACTTTTTCCATGCCTCCTTGCTCTTACCTGCATCCCTATATACACTTGCTTAGGTAACCCTTATACTTTTCACTACTAGTCACTGATAGCGGATAGAAATATTGATAACCAAACCAGTTTGCAGAATTTTTCATCCCACCTTTGCAAGGATTGTTGTATCTTTTGACACCAGATTATGCAAAGATGGTCATTCAGAAAAAATTTTGGGAAGGATCCTGTATATGCCACCCTACTCTGAATACAAGAAAAGGCATGAAAAATAAACTTCTGGTTAAATTAACCTGGTGTTAGTTATGCATGGGATAGGTGTAATATGTGATTTTCATAAAGAGTGATTCTGTTCACTCCATGCATGACCATAGTTATGGTTATGTTTCTGCAGAGAGGAATTGTGGAATGATACAAAACTGAATTTCTTTAATATTGTAGTGAATGACCCATGTGGAACCTGTGATTGTAGAACAAAAAATAAATCCTGCTTTGGAAATGATAACTGGTTTAAAATCTGATCAACACAAAATCAAAATTATATTTTCCATTTTGCATGTCAGAAATAACATTTACGACGTAACACAAGCAAAAATATGCAGCAAATGACCAAGATGAAATTAACAGAATTTCTTACTGAATACTATTTGATTAAATCCATACTGTGATCATTTAAGGTGTTAAAAAATGTAAATCTAAAGATGTACAATTTTCCTTAATGTGCCTATAAAACATGCCACCTAAGAGATTGGATTGCTGGGGCCTCGGGCCCTCAGGAGTCGGAATGTAGACTGAAATTCCTTCCTGAAGGAATATTTACTCTTGATAAGCAGTGGGAGGTTCTAGAGGATGTAAGGTAATTTTTGTAAAGGAACTAGAAAGCTACAGGAGGGTGACTTGAAAAGGTAATTTACACACAGACATACTCTGCTCGATAGGAATGTGAAGGTAAGATAAAGTTAATAGTTAAAATAATTGATCTTCTTTGGGTATGACAAAAATTTAGATAAAGATTTTGTATAATTAAGTATGGCAACAATGTATGAAAACTTAGAATTATAACCGAAGATACTTCTGCCAATGACTTACCGTGATGTAATGTGGTGGTCGTATGGGCTGTGTAAGGGGACCAGAGCGGGGTGTGGAAGGCGTGGAAGGGGGTGTAGCGCTGAGGGGGGACCCAAGTACTGTTGGAGGTGAGGCAGAGACAGCTAGGGTTAGCTAGGTGGAAGAGGAGTAGGGCACCTAAGCCACGCACTTAGAAGCAAGAACTATGCTTTTCATCCTATTATACCCAAACTCTGGTTAGGATGATTTAAATTGTTTATAAATCAATAATGAATCAGTTCACCATTAAAAGCATAAATTATACATTCAAATTTGGAAAAAGCACAAACTCAATTAATAAAACCAACAATGAAATGTAAAAACTAAAATTAGCATATACAGTATTAAGGAAATTTCAAGGGCATTAAAAGGTTTTACAGCTTGCAAATTAAAGGAAAATACAAACGTGCAAATTTATTTATTGGTGGAAATGTTCTTCAAAGAACAAGAACTATTTTGTCAACTTCCACCAATGGTACCGATTCTAAAAAAGGAATATTATTTACATGACGTCCTATATTATGGTTTACTATTTAGACCTACGGACTACACCACAGTACTTGTCATACTAACACTCAGTAGCAGTCCTTTAATACAATATAAGCCTACTGAATAATGTGAGGATGCAGAGGAAACTAATGCCATGCATGCCAATGGAATCACAAAAGTTAGTTTAACTGTCCAGCACATGAGCAGGGTGTTCATAAGGAGAAACACTGGTCGTGCAGGCAGAAGACAACCAGTACCTCCCAGGTCTGTTGTTGTGTAGAGTGCATCAGCTGGGGATCCTTGAAAAGGAAGTGTCTTGGGTTGAACAGCTGCACCAGGAACAAGAGGCACAAACCTCTTTGGACCCACATGAATACCAGGACTCAACTCAGAAATCTTGGATGGGCTGGGATGATCTGACTCTGCTTCACTGTCTGAATATGGGTCACCAGAGATGGGACGAAACTGAGCTTGCTTCTTGGGCACAAATTCAGGAATCATCTTCCCCATGTACTGCTGATACTCACGGTCTGTTTCGGAGATGTCGGACTGCAGGGATGGCTGTGGAGAGACATGGTCTGTTCCAGGAACCTGGATGGAAGTGCCTTTTCGTGATGTAGATTCTTCAACTACTGCAGCAGGTGGGTCTTTTGGGCTAGTAACTTCAAGGTGATGGACATGACCATTGGTCTTAGCAGTACTCTTTTCAGTTTTGGAAGCTTCCGTTTTTTCATGAATCACAGGAATAGGGATGTCACTACTGTGATCTCCATTTAATTTTTTCTTCTCCACCTTCTTTACTTCTCCAGGTAAGACTACTCCAAACTCATAGCCAAAGTCATATTTGAAGTAGATAAGACCTGTGTCCGGGTCAATATGCTTCGTGCCTACAAGGGAGAAGTGGAATGCATTGCTTTAAGTATAAAATATGTTAAATAATGCAACCCTACTTTTGCATGATTTTTATCAAGTGCAGTGTATACAAGAAGCCCAGGTGAATTGAACCTAGTTTAGCTCAAATGTTTTGACAGCAAGTGTTCTCTCTACAACTAGACATTCAAAGTCAGGGTAAAATCAAGATTTCAAGCAAGAAATGCCTGACTTTTCCAGGTATCACATATCTTTGAGAATGTGTATTATTTACAGAAAAATTTATAACAATGTTAGGAGATTGAATATGACTTTTAACTGTGGAGGAAAAATACGTGAGGCAAGAGGACCATAGACGTTTCATACTGTGATATGTATCACCTCCCAAAATATACTCGGGCTATGATGATAGTGAGCATAAAAATTACCAAATAACTACCTTCCAGCAGCTATTCAAGCAACAATCTCTTGTTTAGCCTATCTCTACTGACATTCAAATATGCCTTGCTAAAGGAAAGTTTAAAGAGAAAGAAGTGCATTGTGTGAAGTGGAGGTATACCCAAGTCTTCTTAACTAATTCAGTGTCTTTTCATCAAAAGTATTTTTCTCATGCAGATTATGTGAACTATGAAGGAATGGGATGTTTAAAGTCTTGTAATCAGATTAAAAGTACAGGTATGTGATCCCAAATCTGGAATGCTTGGGACTTGAGCTAAACCAGATCTTGAAATTTCCCAGTTTTAAACTGTTCGACTTAGTATGCACAGCAATTTTGGTCGGGGTGGTAGACAAAGTGACAGAGTCATAGAGACTGGTTTGGTGAAGAGAGAAGAGGTGGTGAAAGCCTTACCTAAGGTAAAATGTGGTAAGGTGGTTGGAGTGAATGGTATTGCAGTTGAATTTATTAAAAATGGGGGTGGCTGTGGTGTTGACTGGTTGTTCAGGATTTTCATTGTATGTATGGATCATGGTGAGGTGCTTGAGGATTGGTAGAATGCATGTGTAGGCCATTATATGAAGACAAGGGGAATAAAGTTGTGTTCAAACTACAGATGTTGAGTATTCCTGGAAAATTGTATGAAAGGGTATTGATGGAGAGGGTGAAGGCATGTACAGAGCATCAGATTGGGGAGGAGCAGTGTGGCTTCTAAGTGGGAGGGGATGTGTGTATCAGATTTTTGCTTTAAAGAAAGTGTGAGAAATACTTAGAAAAACAGATGGATTTGTATGTGGCATTTATGGATCTGGAGAAGGCATATGATTGGGTTGATAAAGATACTTTATGAAAGGCCTTAAGAATACATGGTGCGGAAGGAAAGCTGCTAGAAACTGTGAGAAGTTTTTATCGAGGCATGTGCATGAGTAGGAAGAAAGGAGAATGATTGATTCCAAGTGAGGGTAGGTCTGTGGCAGAGGTGTGTTATGTCACCATAGATGTTTCATTTGTTTATGGATGGGGTGGTGATGGAGGTAAATGCAAGAATCTTGGAGAGAGGAGCAAGTATGCAGTCTGTAGGGGATGAAAAGGCCTGGGAAATATCATATGTTGTTTGCTGATGATACGGTAACACTGGGGGCAGATTCAAGTGAGACACTGCATAAATTGGTGACTGAGTTTGGAAGAGTATGTGAAAGGAGAAGGTTGAGAGTGACTGTGAATAACAGGAAGGTTATTATGTTCAGCAGGGTTGAGGGACAGGTTGGTTGGAGAATGAGTTTGAATGGAGAAAAATTGGAGAAAGTGAAGTGTTTTAGATATCTGGGAGTGGACATGGCAATGAATGAAACCATGGAAACAGAAGTGAGTCATGTGGTGGGTGAGGGGGGTGAAGGTTCTGGGAACTCTGAAGAATGTGTAAAAAGAGAGAACGTTATTTTGGAGGACAAAAATGGGCATGTTTGAAAGAATAGTAGTCCCAACAATATTATTTGGATGTGTCATGGGCTATAGATAAGGCTATCAAGAGGAGGGTAGATTCGTTGGAAATTAAATGTTTGAGGACAATATGTGAAGTGAAGTGGTTTAATCAAGTAAGTAATGAAAGGGTAAGATAGATGTATGGTAATACATAGAGTGTGTTTGAGAGAGCTGAAGAGGGTGTGCTGAAATGGTATGGATATATGGAGAGAATAAGTAAGGAAAGGTTGACAAAGAGGATATATGTGTCAGAAGTGGAGGGAATCAGGGCACATAAAGCATCCGGGATAAACCATGGAAAGGCCTAGTTATAGATAAGAAGCTATGGTTTCAGTGCATTACACATGACAGCTACAGAATGAATGTGAGTGGATGTGTTCTTTCTTCACCTGTTCCTGGCACTACCTTGCTGATGCGAAAAATGGCAATCAAGTGTGAAAAAATTAGATATATATATATATTATCCCCGGGGACAGGGGAGAAAGAATACTTCCCACGTATTCCCTGCGTGTCGTAAAAGGCGACTAAAAGGGGAGGGAGCGGGGGACTGGAAATCCTCCCCTCCTGTTTTAACTTTTCCAAAAGAAGGAACAGAGAAGGGGGCCAAGTGAGGATTCTTCCTCTAAGGCTCAGTCCTCTGTTCTTAACGCTACCTCGCTAACGCGGGAAAGGGCGAATATGTATGGAAAAAAAAAAAATTGGATGGTATCACGAAGCACAACATATCACACAGGAACAACATCAAGTCGGCACCAACTTCTTTTTGTATTCCACAATAAAGGAACGGACGTAAGAAGGGCGCTAACGGGGAGAGAGCAAAACACACCACCATCACTGCTCGACATGGCGAAGCGCAAAGAAAAAAAAAAAATGTACGCATGTACATTTCCACAACACCTCCTGGAGCCACGGAGCCGGCCAACCAAGACAGACAGAACTGTATGAAACAAGAGAACACTTCCAGTTTGGAAAAAAAACAACTCCACTTAACTCGGGCAACCTCCGTGTTATCTTTCTTATTTCCTTCTCCTTTTCATGAACATCAAGGTTACCTGCGAGTCTTACACGGTAAACATCGCCATTCTCTCAAGAGTTTGCGAGTCTACGTACGGGGACGTAAACTCCCGAGGCACGTAAACTCCCGAGGCTGGATTCCAGATCACGACTTAATATATCTTGGGGGTGAGGGTGGGTGACAATACAGGATGATACTGTCGGGTGGGAATTTGGAGTAGTGCGATATTAAAGATTCGCCTGCAACAGCCGGGCTCTCTTTAAATCTCCAAGTAAATAAGTACGCTGGACCCCCAGTAGAACTAGTGGGTGAACTAGTGGACCCTCACTTGGATCACTGGACGAAGCTAGTGGGTCCCCCTCTAATACTACTAGGCGAGCTAGTTGGGGCCCCAACCAAACTAAGACTACCGGGCGACATAGATACAGCGCCTGAAGAATGGAGATATGAATATTCCAGGGGACGCAGGGAGAAGAAGGTGACTACCCCGAGCTTCAAATATTCATCGGATATATGGACGATGGGAGAGGAGGGACGGGGAAAGGGGGAGGCTACAGTCTCACACACGCTGGGGAGGGAACACCTTCGTTCGCTGGCTCACGCGTCTCACTATTCGTCTACGGTCACGTCATTCGTAAAGGCCTCCTGTGTCTACTGGTACCATTCATGCGGCCAGGACCGCCAGCACTATGCTACGAACAGTGACGTTAATCATTTATCAGTCATCAATACCACATAACCACCGACATCATCAATAAACCGCTGACACCCGCCAGCGACGTCATTACCCAAAGAGACGCACCACCGTCAGCCACGACCGTACATCACGTATACCGCACCCTCGCGGCAACACACGGTACTTACTCCTCTCCTGGGATAACAAGTGGACTCTTAATACGAGAAACAAAAATACTTCCCCCCCCCCTCTCTCTCTCTCTCTCTCTCTCCCCTTCTTTATCTGCCGTTTGTCTATTATTCATCAATTTGTCTCGTGGCTTTTCTTCTCTCTACATTACAAATAATCTACGTATAAATCACCTACTTACTTTAAGCACATGCGAGACACATGATTGGGCCAGAGCTTCCTCCAACCTCCCAACCTCTATTATCTCCCGACACTCACCTACCTCCCAACTCTCCCTAGCAAATTTCAAGTGTGTGTGTGTGTGTGTGTGTGTGTGTGTGCTTGATCAATAATGCATCAATGGCAGGTAAGCGTTGTTATCTTTCTCCTGGTGATCAATAGTTATTCCCACGGCTCTCTAGGACCTAAGTCCCTGTGAAAAAGCCAAGACAGACAACCTTACTGCTAGTCTGAGGATATATATATATATATATTTCAATCCGTCTGGCAGAAGGCCACTGATAAAGATTAAAGATATATTTCAAAGCTTTTTTGAAGCGTATTGTATTCTCTGCTGGGCATTCTCTTGGGTATCTCTCTCCTGTAGGGGGTGTGCGAGTTCCCATAACCACGTACACACACCCCATTCCCCCACCAAACCCTTGTCTTTACCCTCAGGACCGAGAGATAAATACCGGTTTTTGGATTTACCAATTTTCTGGACGCCCCCCTCTCTCGCAGTAGCTATCGGGCCAATTTCATTTTAATAACTCCGATGAAAAAAAAAAAAAATCCTGAATTTGTGGCAATCATTCTTGCATGAGCGTCCATACACTGAAAATAAATTCGGATTTTTTTTCCCGTTGTGTATTTTTTTTTAAATGTCGACTAAAAAATAATGATATAAAAAAATCAGTATTCCAGATCTACGAAACATGACACATATGTTTTTAAAATCTTAGAAAACATGGCATACGCATCTACAGAGGAGACACATTAGGTGTTCTTGTGACACACTTTCTTCAAGGATTTCCGCCTTAAGCCGAGGATGTTAACGGCAGGCTACCACTTTCTGAGGCTGTTTGGCAACACTTTTCTAACGGTTTGAAAACTTTTTTTTTTTTTTCCTTCTTTCTTTCCCCGGGTGAGTGTCATGTGTTTATGACTTGAAGTGGGGAGAGACCAGCCAGCTTAAAGTAGAGGGAAGCAGGAAGGAAGCAGAAAGAGGGAAGTAGGGGTGATGGAGATATAAAAGTGGGCACTGCGGGAGGAAGGGGGGGGGGGGAAACTGGATGGAAGAACTAGGGTTGTGGGATTCGTGTGGAAGCGCCTTTAAAAGATGCAGCAATTAGGGCGAAGCAGGGAGCCAGTATGGCGTCAACTAAGGGCGTAAGGACGAACGGGATAAATTCAGGGTCTTGAGGCCAGGGTGCAGGCGCTAGCGTGATGGGAGCCGACGCCTTCAAGCTAGGCTGTAAGGCATCTCAGCACCGGAGGGTCTAAGGTGGTGACGCCGAGGGTGAAGGAGGTAGTACAGCCGGCAAGCGGGCCTTCGCCGTGTTGACGCAGGCAATTCCCAAGACCCAGAGACCAAGAGCCCTCAGCACCTGCCCAGAAAATTGCTAATTAGGAGTTCGACGCCCGTCCGCCGCCCTCTTAACCCTTCCTGCCCGTTTTTTCCTCGACCATTTCTTGAGAGGCCAGGTCTGGCTAGCGTCTGTTCCAACCGTTGGCAGCCGACTTCGGGAGCCCTCCCACTCGCTGTTTTTCTGTCAACGGTGGCGCGACCTCCCTTCCTGGATCCTGCCAGATGGTCCTGTTACAACATCACCATCCCCCGCCCACCCCTCACCCAGAACGACGCGGCCATTCTTGAGCACGGCAGTACACGGCCCTTCAGCACGAAAGGTCGACTGGAGTGCGACGCTACGACCCTTGGGTATGACGGCCTGCCCTTACATGGTCGAATATCATGCCCAAGGGTCGTGCTGTCGTGCTCAAGGGTCGAACCGTCGTGCTCAAGTGCCGTGCCTAAAGGAGGTCACCCAGCCGGCAAAGCCCCAGAGACCCTGGCAGGAGGTCCAGTCTCCTCTGCCAAATGACTCTGTCAACTCGGGACACGAATCCTCCTCTACACCCCTGGCTGATCACGTCACCTGGGTCTTAAAAAAGAGAGAAAAAATACTGAACGACATGTTCCAACCCTCCTTGAGAAGGTCAGGCCTATTTCAACCTCCCTGGGGTAGGGGTGGGAGCTGAAGCCTCCATGGAAATAGAGTGAATATCGACGCCATGGAAAAGCAGGATAAACATCTGGACGACGCAATTGGAATCGTCTCGGAGTGGGCACTTAAGTCTCTCTCTCTCTCTCTCTCTCTCTCTCTCTCTCTGTTTGTCTACCTGTCTGTCTCTCTATCTTATCAATATATCTCTTGTTAGGGAGACAGATGGAAAGCAGCCAACCGGCCGGGAGAATGTATACATTACCTGTACGACCAGCCTGAGGTACTGGGAGAGTTAGTGACGGCTGCGTATAGTGAGCCAGCATTCGGCGGCTGTCAAGCGTCCCTCTTTCGACCCAGGTGGCTGTCTCTTCTTCCTGAGTAGCCCACGCGCGAGCTGCTGGTTTTCCATCCACAAGTGCAAAACCTCTCCACTTCCCGCTTAACTCTCCATATCACGTAAGCCAATACAACACGACTCATTATCCGTAACCCTACATCTTCCTACGGCGAACGCTACGCGCTAACGCTGCCTTGTGGTAAAATCTCCTAAGTGCCCTCTCTCTCTCTCTCTCTCTCTCTCTCTCTCTCTCTCTCTCTCTCTCTCTCTCTCCACGCACGCATACGCAATCTATTTCATCGCCTGTTGTAATTCTGACATCACCTCTCGTGGCGGCCAACAAGCATGTCAGATCGGTGTGAACACTCGCCCCCTCTGACTCAGTCAACCAACAATATGTGCGAACCGACTACGAGATTAATCAATTACCGGCCCTAAGTAATCACGTCCAGGCCCCATACAAAGAACTGGAAGTACTTTCTTTTTTAAGTTTTTTTCCTGCAGTGTCTACACCACGCTTTGATGGTTCGAATCCCGCGCCAACTATAAATGAATAAATAGAAAACACTAAAAGCGTCGACAAAAAAAAAAAGGGATGTTATTGTTCTGACAATTGAATAGAACAAATATATGGTCGCTTATAATTAAAAAAAAAAGATTCTGTCAGCACCCACTGTTGATTCAAACGTGGGCCACTGGTAAAGGGTCGGGGCAGTGGTAAGTGAAAAACACACAGACTGATATTTTTTTTTTCCGTTTAAAATATACGACCTGAAGCTTGGCTGGAAATGTGTAAAATGATTGATGGCCGCAAAAAGCACACAGAGAGAGAGAGAGAGAGAGAGAGAGAGAGAGAGAGAGAGAGAGAGAGAGAGAGAGAGAGAGAGAGAG
>JAYMFT010024861.1:0-16267 GCA_038088735.1 Panulirus argus
GAGAGAGAGAGAGAGAGAGAGAGAGAGAGAGAGAGAGAGAGAGAGAGAGAGAGAGAGAGAGAGAGAGAGCAGTACAGCATAGAAGAATCACTGGGTCCCTTAAAAGAATGATGAAGGGTTGAGGCATAAGTATGGAAGTGAAGAAATATTAAGGGACAGCATAGTCCTCCCAACCCTGACCTATGCAGCCGAAATATGGACATGGAATGAATCACAGAGGCTCTGAAAATGAGTTACTGAGAGGAGAATGTGGTATAGTTTGGAGGAATGAAGAAAGTAATGTGGGGGTGTATGAGAGATTTGGTATGGCAGGGAATGCAAAGGGAATGAATTGTGGAGTAGCAGAGTGGGTGAAATGTAATACTTTGAGGCGGTTTGGGCATTTGGAAAGAATGAAAAATGAGGAGTTTACATGAAGAGTGTATGATAGTATGGTTAAAGGGGTTGGTGTGAGAAGAAGACCACCCGTGACATAGGCAAATATAGTGGAAGAGTAATGGAGGAAGAAAAATAGAAGAACAATGCATGGAATGGTGTACATAAGGGAGGCATGTAAGGACAGGGATAAGTCGAGACCCTTTTGCCGTGGCCACCTCCTTGATAAACTTACTGTTCCAGCATACTGCTGAACACACTGAGGTCAAAGAAATAATAATCCATCAAAATTACATCGAGTCTTTGCATGTGACAGCCTGAGGGATGAAAATATCACTCATGGGATCGTACCTAAGAAAAGTATGTATGCAAAACATGAGATAAATTATATCTCAAGCAAAGAAATTACTAAATAAAAAGCATGCAATCCCATTAACAGAAAGTTTAAAAGGATGAGAAGAATGATGAATTGAACAACTTTAGAAACACCACCTGACAGACTAAACATCAGAAACTATTTGCTGAGTAGTGCTACATAAGATTCTTACTTACATAAATGAGATGACACCTTTTAAATGATACTATGGGAAAGAGAAAGGAGGACAGGTACATCAAGACTGGTTCAAAAAGAGGTGTCAGAAGGCAGAAAGGGAAAAGAACACTATAGGACAAGGAGACACAAGAGGTAGGTAGCTTATGAAAGATTTAAGAAAATGAAAACTAAGAAGAGTGAACTAACAAAGGAGAAACACATCAAACTTTTTATTTTGGCGATTCTTATAATTCAAAAATTATATGTTTACTTCAGTTCCTCTAGGGGAAAATTAAAATTCCCAGCAACAACAGCAATGCCACCAAAAATAATTTTAACTTACCATCTCGATTATCACCCACGTCTATCTATCTATAACTCTGATGCATGTTCCAATTGGAACTTCCTCAAAGGGGTGGCCATAGCAACAGTCTCCAAACTAAAGAACTCCAATGCCTCTTCATAGCCTTTAGTGCCTCACCCTAAACAGGCCACTAGCAGAGGGCAAGCTTAGTGCAGTTTGCAGAGGCTCCTGTCTAATATTCCTAATGGCTACTTCTATCTAATGCTCCTACCTACTACTTCTACCTAATGTTACTACCCAATTCACCTGCCTAAATCTTCCTACCTACTACTTTTATCTACTGCTCCTAACATTTTGCCAAAAGGCAGGGCTAGCATACAGGGCTCAACCCAGGAAAATCTAGAATTTCAAAGAAAGAGCAGCGTGAGTTAAGTGTCAAGTGTTACACATGATAAGGAGGTATTGTATGTTTGTGGACAGAATGCCAGTAGCCCACATGTTAGTGAAGCTAAAAGAAAAGACAACTACCTGGGTAAGAGGAGTGCAACTTGACAACCACACCCATGTGGTGGCATCATATTGCAAAATTACTTCAAGACAGAGTTTCTTATGATGTCATCAATGTGGATTTTGTAGTGCTAGGTCCACTGGTTACCTCTCCTATGTCACTCACCTCTGGTCCTCCTTTCTCAGGATTGTGGTGAAACTTTTGTCATATCCCTTACTATCTCTAAAGCATATGACAGAGTGGCATTGAAAGGGTGAGGCACATGACAGGGAATGACCTATAACTGACAGGGTATGGCATGGGTGTGGCTTTGCTTTCTAAACTCCCTTTTCATGAATTTCTATGTTCCTCTCTATTCCCTAATGCATACCGTAGTTTCCATTCTGGCTGTTCCATTACAGCAATCACTGATGGAATGATTTACCTCTTTTCTCCCATCAACAGCAATGTTCCTCAAGGTTCTACCATATTGCCTACTCTTTTTCTTCTCTTAATAAATTATCATTCTGTCTACTCCTAACACTATTCACTCTTATGTTGATGATTCCACTTTACATTCAATTCTCTTTCCCTCCCCTTCTCCAAATACTCCATTCCCTTTCTCATACTGAACATATTTCTTCTCACAAACAACCTGTGCACCATCTCAGAATGTGGTAGCAGATACTTATATGAATCTGAGAGCTAAAACACAAGTTCTCCCTGTACCTCTATGTAAGAGTCATTCATTTCCCTCTATTCAATTTCACTACAATTCAACCCTGTAATAACATAATTATGTTGAGCATAGCCATATCCTCCATTTTGTCCTAAAACCCCTCATAATTCACATGAAAAATCTGCTTCTTGAAAGCTGTGGGTGTTTTATAGGTGTCAAAATTATTTCTTTTTTCCATACTCACTTGACATTTCTCATGTCAGCGAGGTTGAACCAGAAACAGACATAGAAAGGCTGCATTCACTTTATTTGTATGCTGAAGGCTCCAGTCATAAACAAAAGTCCACATAAAGGCCAGGCCTTAATTGAAATATGGAGAGAATTATGAAACAGAAAAAGAAAAGACAAGGGAAAGTATTTACAAATTTTGAAGGAAGTGAAAGACATCTCTTTTGAAATGTGCCAGGTCATAGTTATTAGGAAAGACATGAGAAACATGAGAATGTAGAGAGTTCCAAAGCTTCAACAAGTACGGAAAGAAGTAGGTATCAAAATGGCCCACCCTTGAGTTGCCAATGGCCACACAATAATCATGTGATGCTGCAGCTTACCGAGTATTGCATGGTCTAGCTAGTGGTGGGAGCACACAAGCAGTCAGCTCTTAGAAGCAAAAACCAAAGTAATACCTATAGGAGAGGGAAAGTGAAACAAAATTGTAGCACAAGGCAAGGAGGTCAAGTTTGGAAGTTAGCATGGAACAATTTATTAGTCGGATCACTTTCAACTCAACTCTGTCAAGCAAGGATACAGTGCAAGAACCACCCCAAATGTGAGAGCAGTACTCCATACAAGAATGGATCAATCCCTTATACAAATGGAGCAATTGTTTAAAACAGAAGTATCGACATCTAAACAGGACATCCAGTTTCTTTGAGGCAGACAGCTATTCCTGTAATGTAAGGTTTCCAATAAAGAGTGGATGTTATAGTAATACCAAGTATGTTCATTGTGTCAAGAGGTGGAATTACTGAACCATCAAAGGCAAAACCAGGCCCCACAGACCTTTCCATGGTTTCCCCTGACCTCTTCAAATGCCCTGGTTTAGTCCATTAACAACATGTCAACCTCTGTATACTACACAGCTCTAATTCATGCTATCCCATGCATGCTTTTCAACATCCTGCAAGATCAGACCCCAATCAGTCAAAGTCTTTTTCACTCCATCCTTCCATCTTCAATTTGGTCTCCCCCATCTCCTTGTCTCCTTCACTTCTTAAACATATATCCTCTTTGTCAACCTCTCCTCACTTGTTCTCTCCATATGCACTAACTATTTTGGCACATCCTCTTCAGCTCTCTTAACAACATTCTTTATGTCCCTCTTAGCCTTTAATTACTTAATCAAACCACCTCACATCACACATTGACCTCAAACATTATATCTCCATCACATTCACTCTCCTCCACACATCCTCATCTACAGTTCATGCCTCAAATCCATAAAACATTGCTGGGACTACTATAACCTCAAACATACCCAATTTTGCCCTCCTAAATAACAACCTCTCTTTTCACACATTCTCCAATGCCTCCATAACCTTTGTCCTTTCACCCACTCTAAGATTCTATTCCACTTCCATGGTTCCATTTGCTATGCTGCCATGTCCACTTCCAGGTATCTAAAACACTTCCCTTCATTTAAATTTTCTCCTATCAAACTCACATACTAACAAACCTGTCCCTCTACCATAATAAACCTAAAAACCTTGCTTTTATTCACACTTACTCTCAATTTCCTTCTTTCACAGTCTTCCAAACTCAGTCACCAACTCCAGCAGTTTCTCATCTGAACCTGCCACCAGTGCTATATCATCAGTAAACAACAAACGACTCACTTCCTAGGCCCTATCATCCCCTAAAGACTGCATACTTGACACTCTCTCCAAGACTCTTGTATTTACCTCCCTCGCAACCCTATCACACCCCTAATACAGACCAACCTTCACTTGGAACAATTCACTCTCCTCTCCTACGTGTACACATGCCTCACACCCTTGTTAAAATCTTCTCACTGCTTCTTGCAGCTTACCTCCCACACCATATATTCTTAAGACCTTCCACAAGGAATCTCTATCAACCCTATCATATGTTTTCTTTAGATCCATAAATACCAAATACAAATCCTTCTGTTTCTGTAATAATTTCTTACACATATTCTTTATAGCAAACACCTGATCTACACATCCTCTACCACTCCTGAAACTACTATGTTCCTCCCTAATCTGATGCTCTGTACATGCCTATATCTTCTCAATCACCACTCTCCCATACAACTTAACTGGTACACTAAACTAATTTATACCCCTGTAGTTTGAACACTCACCTTTGCACCCCATACTTTTTTATGTTGGCACTACATATATATTCCACTAATCCTCATGCACTTCAACATGATCCATGCATACAATGAAAATCCTAACTAACTAATCATCAACACAATTATCCCCTTTCTTTAGAAATTCAGCTGAAATACCATCCACTCTAGCTGCTTTGCCACATTTCATCTTACAAAAGGCTTTCACCACCTCTTCTCTCTTCATTAAACCACTCCATGACTCTTTTACTTTGCAAATCATCCTGATCCAAGCATCCTACATCTGCAAACCTATCATCAAACATACTCAACAGTCCTTCAAAATACTTACTCCATATCCTCCTCACTTCATCACTTCCCCCATTTGTCCCCTTCACTAATGTTCCTATTTGTTATCTTGTTTTTTGCACACTAAAACCACCTTCCAAAACATCCTCTTATTGTTCCTGACATCTACTTTACTGAAACTCAATCACCTTGCCCTTCCTATTGACCTCCTGCCATTTTCTTTTGTACATCTCTGTCATCATTTTCATGTTAGCTGAGATGGCACAGGCAGCTGTGGCACTAATCAAGGCCATCCCATTAACACTATATACATATATATTCCCGCCCCCTTTAGTCGCCTTCTACGACATGTGGTGGAATATGTGGGAAGTATTCTTTCTCCTCTATCCCATGCAGTCGGGGCCTGAACATGCAGGAGAGTGAAAGGCATGCACAGAATGGAGTGAACTGGAACAATGTGGTTGATGTGCTGTCAGTGGATAGAACCAGGGCATGTGAAACGTCTGGGATAAAACATGGAAAGGTCTTTGGGGCCTGGATGTGGATAGGGAGCTGTGGTTTCGGTGCAATACGCATGACAGCTAAAGAATGAACACTAGCCTGATCCAGGTACCCATTCTATTGACCAACCCCAAAGAGTGGATGAACTGCTGGGTTGACTGTGAACCAACTGCTGTAACCAGGCTTTGAACCTATGTGCTTGACCCTGGGTGGCCCATGAATGTTTCACAGTCAGGAATGGTAACTGCTGCAAGTACCACCTATATACTTCTCTTTTCCCCTTCACTAGAAACTATTCTTTGTCATCCCACCACTCGCAACCCTTTCTCACTTGCCTATCTCACACCTTACTCGTATGACATGCTACCACTACTTCCCTAAATATCTCCCATTCCTCACAAACTTCCCCAGCTGCATTTACTCTCACCTTCTGCCATTCTACACTCAATCTCTCCCGGTGTTTCTTCACACAGGACTCTTTTTGTAAGCTCACTTAATTTAACCACTCTCTTCTCAACCATAAAGTTTCCTCTTTCCCAAATATCTCTACAAATCTTCACCTTTGCCCCCATAAGATAATGGATCAGACATCCCTAAAACTGCCACTCTCAGCACATTCAAATGCAAAAGTCTCTCTTTAGCTTGTCTATCAATTATTATGCAATCCAATTATTCCTGCTGACTATCATCCCTACTCACATACATATAACTGTTTATGTCCCTAATTGCCAGTCCTTTTTCAACACACAATTCCAAAAGTTGTTCATTTCTGTTCATAATACTGAATACTATATGCCCCTTAATTAAGCCCTCAAATGTCACATTACTCACTTTTGCATTTAAATCACCCATCACTAATACCCAGCATCCTGCATCAGAACTGCTGACACACTCAGTTGCCCCCAAAACATATGGCTTCCATGCTCTTTCTTCTCATGACCAGGTCCATAAGCACTAATGATCACCCTCTCTCATCATCCACTTTCAGTTTCATCCACATCAATCTGGAAATTACTTCTAGAATCTATCATAAAAACTCCCACATCTCCTGCTTCATGAGTAGTGCTACTTCTTCCTTAGCTGTTGTCCTCTCACTAACCCTAGACTAATTCTTTGACACCACCAAACCATTCTTCCCCTTTACCCTTGACCTTTGTTTAACTCAGAGCCAGAACAGCCGGGTTCCTTTCCTCAAATGTGCCACCTATCTACCCTTTCTTCTCATCTTGGTTACATCCACACATGTTCAGACACCTCAGCCTGAGCCTGCAAGGAGAAAGGGGATACAGGAAATATGGAAGAAGAGGTCTTCTTGCGAGCAGCTATTTCTTATATACAAGGTCACTTTATTCACCCTAGCATGGAATTCTACTCACACATCTGGGATAGCTCTTCATCTAACTCTCTTAACCAAAGTGGAATCAGAGGCCTACTCATTAAAAAATTCTTCTGGCATCATCCCTTTCCATACACCATGATGTTCCTTTCTCTATGATCTACACATATTGGTTTGGCCCTAGTTCTCGTAAGCTCTCTGTAAATGTCCCCCACACCCAAGGATTGGACCCGTGGCATGTGTCTGGCTGCTGCTTTCCAGAGATTCTGGATGGAGACCAGCCATGGCAATAATGACTGTTATGATATCTCCTTCTTCCCTTGAACACTTAAGGTGTGGAATTCTCTTCCTCCTTTTGTCTTTCCCTCTTCTTATAACCTTTCAAACTTTAAGACTGTCTACAAACACAATTTCTTTTTCTCTCACCTTAAAAAAACATGGGAACAAATAAAAATGTTATGTTCCTAAGGCACTGCAAGCTACCTCTGATTGCAGGAAATTATGAATCATTAAAGATGAACTATGTGAGCATTCTGATGATGGTGACTGATCAGGTCCAGCAGGATGGAGAGAAGAGACAACAGTCATAGAGATACTTAGAATGTTAACACACTGATGAATGGTGACAAAGCTCCAACCACTTGAAACACTTACATGGATAAACTAATGATGAATGCACCATCATGGCATTTGAAGTCCACAAAAAATTTGTTTACTCATCAACTGTTGATTTTTTATGGTTCAACCCCCTAACTCTTTATCAAGTTTTCCTTTCCATCTCTCAAAATTCACATTTTTCAAGTTGCAAAAAAATTTTTATCTAACCATACAATTTCAAAGATATTCATATACCAAAGAAGAAAATAAAAGAAATTTTGTCCACTCCTTTCACTCTAACAATTTAAAAATTTTGTCACTATTCCAACACATTTCAAAAAATGCAAGAGTAGAGCCTGAGTGTCATGTGAGTTGCCATCTTGCAAATTTCATCATTCACTTTACCTACACCAAAAACTATCAACTGATTTTCAGTATATTTCATACTGCATAATAAAGCTTTTCTTGTCGTAATGAAATTGCTTCATTGATATTTTTTTCATAAGAGCAAAATTATAAAAGTGTGTAAAACTACCAGGCACATCAGTCAGATGCAGTGTTGTCAAAGACAGGTGGGCAAAGGTAACACTATCTCCACCTTTGCTAGAAAACCTTCTCCTACCTTACCTCAGTCAACTTTCAATGCTAGAAGAGTCAGTGTACATAAAATCACCCTTCACACAATCCAAATACAGATCGCCAACAAACAATTCAGGATCATTTGCCTGATATTCTAAATCTAGCCAAAGGCTGCTCAATTTCTTTCCTATAAAATTCATGAAAATAAGTTTAACATTGACATGGCTGGAGGATGACTGGCTATAAGAAGAAATCATCATACACTTCCTCCTCCCCAACACTCAATGTGTAAAAATCCAAGACAAAAAGCAAGAAAAAATTAAGGTGGGAGCTTTCCAAGGGTAAAATTTAATTGGATCCTTGGGGATATTACTAAAAACAGAAAATGTGACAATGACAAAAAAATGATTAAGAAATAGCATATTTCTGCCAACCATAACCACTAAAACTGAAACAAAGCTAATGAATAGAACAAACACATATAAGATTTTGGTTGATGAAAAGAGCAATGAAGTGTGATCAAAGTTTTGCAAGATGGGATAGAGTACCAGTGAAGTGTATAGGAGACATGGGTTGTTAGAGAGAATATGACATGAGTCATGGTATCACACAAAGGTATGAAAAATATCTTAAGGTGGGTTAGAGATGTGGAGAGGATGAGTATGTTAGGGTTTGGACATAAGGAAAGGATGAATGATGATAGGCTGGACAAGTGGAGAATGTAAATATGATAGCTTGGCTTACAACATAAGGAGAGGATCAATGGTAACAAGTTTGCACAAGTGGAGAGGGTAAGTATAACTGTAACACAGCTGTCAAGCTAAGTAACTTGGTCAAAAAAAGTTGGAGGATGATATGACATCTGGTTTGTTTACAACACAGTGCATCACAAATTGGTTGTAGACATACCTGTAGGCTAGTGCATAAGTTTCCCATTAGTGGAAACCATAAGTCTGCCTCATTTTCAAAGATGCAAAAACTTTAATAGTTCCTTTTTATCTGGTTTAGACATAGCTTTATCTGAGAAAAGCAAAGGCATATGTAAGGAATCTTCAACATCAAATTAATCACAATAAGAAAAATTAATAAGAAGGGAGATAAAGAAAAATATTCATATGAAACCTACACCAATTTACAAAATAACTATTTCATAGGTGTAATTTTCATGAATGTACCTTTCATTAATACATTCTTCTTCACTAAAACAAAATTTGTGCACACCCAAAGTTCTGTGGTAAATATTCCACAGACGTAAGATGCAGCATAAGTGACAAACCATTCTGTACTGCCACTGAAAACCAACACAGATATATATGAGCCAAAGCATTTGGAGCCTCAGCTGGACTGGAATGCCACTAGAGCACATTTAGTAAGTCTGCATTTTTCTTATGCAGTATCATTACATAATAACAAAAAGGTTAAAATATATGCTAGTTTTAATTTAGTATTACTGTACAATACACTCTTACAACTCAAATCCAGCAACCTTAGGGCTGAGCAATTACCAAGTTTGGAATTTTCTGGATTTGGGGAATTTAACATGTAAAGAGAACCTGACAGCAACTCAAATAATCAATGTTAACTTGTGGAGTTTTCTTTCCCCTATATAAAGTCCAAACATTTGTCAAAAACATGACAACTGTAATCAGTTGAAGTAATAATCAAGAATTTTTGATCATGGAGACTAAGGCAGTGACGGCAGATTACCTCATTGAAGTGTTGGGTTAGCAGTGACCTTACTGAGGTTGAAGGTAATTAATGAGGTTAACATCTCAAGAAAGAGAGAAAGGAGGTTATGCATATCATTCATCATGGGAGCTGATGTGGATATGCTAATAGGATCATCAAAACTAAGCTCAGGTTTAAGAAAATCATGTAAGGGGGTTGGTGAAGGGTTGGAGTTTCTGTACCTCAGTTTGTACATGGCTTTGAAGACTTTTTATACATTTCTTGTTGTGTCACTTGCTTTATGTAATTAGTCTTGCCTCTTATTAGCTTTTAGAACTATGCAAACTGTTCAAATCATATACAAAACTAGAAGATACTTCTCAGGTCTGGTCACTGCACTTAAAAAACACAAAGACCTAAATGAGAAGGTCTAAAGAATGGCAACACAAAGTTTCAGAATTAGGACACAGTTGCCAGGAAAGGTAGTCATTATCGATTACACATTAGCTGAAGTGCTGTGGGTCTCAATGAACATCAGTACCCTTACAAGAGTCATATTTTGGGAGTTGCCAGATTTTGGAATGCTGGATTTGAGATGTCACAGTCTATGTAATATCAAGAGTAGATTATCCTAATTTGCAAATTAACTTCATTATCAAATATTCAAATCTAGTGAAAAACTCTCATTTATCCTTAAGTTACTGACATTCAAAATTTGGTACAACCAGATAGTATTGAAACAAAGGAAATTAGTTTTGTAATGCAAGAAATGCTAGAAAAAACCACAATGGTGTAAAAGATGGGCTATTCTATGTCCATTTCAACTAATATTACAAACTACATTTAAAATACACCAGAAGAAAGGTGAAAAAATTACAAACTGTCATGCATATATGCACCATAAAACAAAAGTGGTGTGGGTTGGGAAGTGGCAGCTATGTAAATACCACAGCATGATAAAAATCTTGCTATACCTTTGTACTTTCCACACACATGTAATTCTTATGTCAATAACTGCAGGTAATAAATCCTTATGTTGATTCTAAAACATCAGTGACAAGTATGAACTAATTTAAATTGCATTGCAAAAATTATGAACATGACTTAAGCCTAACAAGATAATCTTCTCAACACTAGATATTTTGGTAACACACTTACTTTTCCTTTGATCGTAAAGATATACAGTATCTATATGCATTATATAAGCACTAGGAAGTTTAACTTACACTTTATAGTCTGGTTAAAAACTTTTTTAAAATGCTGGGTAACAAATACTGGATGATAATCCATTACTGTTTTGTTACCCCTCTTCATAAGAACTTTTTTTTTTTTTAATTTTATGAGGGGGTTATCTCATATATCACACATTATCAATATTCCATCCTCCTGTTCCAGGCACAAGTACATCTAAAAATTAATTTGCATGTTTTTTCAGACTGCCATCAGAGAATTTTGCTTTGTTAAGAAATTAAAACTATTGGTAACATGCAGATCACATATGGTGATTCAGGTAAATATTATTACTGCCAGCTCACATTCCACAAAGTCTAGTGACAGATGGGGTTAAAGGCAACAGAGAAAACCTTGAACAAGAGATAGGAATTTATAATTCTCAATTATTTTTGACAAAGCCTTCATCAGGAGAATACTATAATGATGCTTAATGACAGCTAAACAAGCCTATTTACAAAATTAGTGGATCATAAAAAACTGGATACTGTGAAGTACTGCTACTTATATGGTCAAGGAACTGGACACTAAGAAGCATTGCTACTTAACAGGTCCATTTCTGGCCCTCACTGGCCATACACTGACCAATCAGCACACCATTTCTGCCACTGCTCTAGTCTAGGTGAAGCTGACTGATTTGGTGTTATTGTTTCTTTCAATGGAAATATGAACTGCTTCCAAAACTTTCCTTGTCTTCCTGTCTAACGATAATTAATGCTATACTGGGTGATCTAAGAAATTTCAAGGAGAGACAACAGAAACGTTCAAAAGAAGCTTCAATTCATGGTGGAAGAAAATACTGGATAAACCTAGAACAGATAACTATGGCATAGGATAACTGCTGGAAAAAAAACAGCATTATACAACAAGCAAGTCAAGTCAGGGGATGAGGTAAGGCAATCAAGACAAACATAGTTCATCAACATACAAATCAAGTGTAAGCATAATGCACTAGCACTGCCACCAATGGAAATATCTTGTCATAGGTACTAATAGGTAGCTACTCCCTGATGCAGATTCTTTTAATCTCTCCATCCTGGTAAATGTTCTTCCTTCTCCACATGTACCATTAAAGCACTAGTAGTGCAGAGGTGTCTAATGACAGCTTTGTGCTCAGGCAGCCCCATCTGTAAGCCTTGCCCAGTCTTGCTAGCAAAAAACCAATTAGGTAGCAATACTTCTTAGCATCCAGTTCCTTGATCCATCAGTTTTCTGTGTAAGGTGAAGTACCTATCATGATGTACCATTATTCTCTTAAAGAAGAATCTGTCAAAACTAACAGGAAGAATATATTCCTAGATCTGCTTTAAGTTTTCCTTCCTATGTTTAACCAACTTGTCACTATGGATAACACTCACTTAGTAACAGAAATGTGGCTTACATACAAGGACTGACTGCCCTTACTAAAGTTGTCCACTAATGATAAGAAAAGAAGCACCCATACACTGATATATACATATACTCCAGCAGCCAAACAATGGTTGAAAAATAGGAATCATGCCATCAAGTAAATGAAACGAAGGGCAGATCCAAAAGGAAGTGATAGGTTTCCAGATGGCAAAGTGTTCTCCCATTTATGACATGATATAAATGAAATAAAATACCTCAGATGGTAGATTAATATAACTAAAAACTTCTAAATTTCGAAGTTTCCAGAGATGATGTTGCCATAACCTTAAACCTCCCAATACAAAAGACATATCTGCCATATATACATAGCTATGAATTCCATCACATAACAAAATCAAGGATCTGTCCTCGAACACCCTAATTCATAGCTATGATTTGAAAAGTTTATCTTTACATAAAAAGAGAGAAAAAATATATTTGTTCAAAATAAACTTGGCCAAAATAAGTGTTAATGTGACAAATGAGCACCTGAACAACATGTCCCACAAAACCTAACATCACATTCACACTAAACCCTATCGATTGCATGTTGCAGTAGCATGCTAATTTGGTACTCTTCCACAAATTTAACACAAAGTCACAATATTGCACCAAAAACATCTAATCAACTATTCTCTATATCACTAAAGATAAATCATTGTATACTGTATCTTTCTATTTCCATTAACTCTACTTCCATTCATACAGGATGAATCATGTGTATACAGGCGGTACCTATATTGAAATATCATTTGTAAAACTGGGCTCCTAACTCACAATGCCACAAGCTGACCAAAGGCAGGGATGTTAAAGTAGTTATGGCAATATGGCCTCAGCAGAATAACACTCCCAAAAACAATTAATATATAATGCTGCAAATTCACCAATAAGGGCATTTGTCTCATACTCACTACCCTCATACTATCTTCAATCAACACTGCATCTAGGCCCTCTCACCTTATTCCTCATCTTCCTTCTTTCCATTCCTTCTCAGCTCCTCCTTCCACTTCATTTTTTCTAATGTGCTCAAACTAACCTTAATCTCAACAAGCTATCTGCAACATAACTTTAACACTATAAAATCATCTTTATGCTGTCCTCTATCCACTCTTCTAATCTTTAAATCACATTAAACCTATCTCAGGCTCTCAATCAGCCCCCCTGTTGAAAATCCCTCACTCCTTCCTAATGTCTTGCTACAAATGCAAGTTCAATCTTCTCCCTATTCCTCTTTCCAAAAGTATTATGGAATGCATGCTTACCTTCTCACAATTGTACTCCTCAAATGCTCACAAGCAAAGAATAATGGATTAGCAGGTAAAAGAGATCAGCTCCAAAAGCGAATTATTTTATGTGAATCATTCAGCATTGTGTAGGTAAGCCACAAACTGGCAAGAGGGAACAATAGGATAAATCTTATTTTTACAAATGATATGGCAGCATTTCAATAAATACTAAAAGTCTTAGCAGATCATCATATCATTGAATACTACAGCACATAAAATGGGAAGTCTGAATGAATGTGAACACGAAACAAAAACCGACGACAACAATGGGTTGTGATAAAAATTTTCCCCATGACAAATCAGACTGGAATAAGATCACTGAAAGGATTCGAAACACAAGTTGGGATGAAATTTTCAGATATCAAACTACAGACAGATACAAAAATTTACAGTAAGACGATAGGCCACATAATCATCAGGCAGATACCAAAGAAAAAGAATAATGGATGAAAAGATGAAGGTCTTGGAAAAAGAGGAAAAGGACACCAACTAAAGAAGGATGATTAAAAGAATCTAATGAGAAAATATAAAATGCAAATTTAGAAAAAATGAAATTCCATTGGAACTACTATTCTTCAAACATACCCATTTTTGCTCTCTGAGATAATGTTCTCTCTTTCCACACATTCTTCATTGCTCCTAGAACCTTCGCCCCCTTCCTCACCCTATGACTCACTTCCGCTTCCATGGTTCCATTTACAGCCATGTCTTTTCCCAGATATCTAAAACACTTCACTTCCCCGAATTTCTCTCTGTTCAAGCTCACGTCCCAACTAACTTGTCCCTCAGCCCTACTGAACGTAATAACTTCACTCATATTTGCATTTACTCTCAACTATCTTCTTTCATGCTTGCATTTACTCTCAACTTTCTTCTTTCACGCAACTTTCCAACTCAGTCACCAACTTCTGCAGTTTCTCACTTGAATCAGCCACCAGTGCTATATCATCGGCAAACAACAATTGACTCATTTCCCAGGCCCTCACGTCCCCACCAGACTGCATACTCACCCCTCTCTCCAAAACTCTTGCATTTACTTCCATAACCACCCCATCCATAACCAAACTAAAAAGCCATGGGGACATCACACACTGCTGCTGCAGACCAAATTTCACTGGAAACCAAGCACTCTCCTCTTTTCCTACTCATACACATGCCTTACACCCTTGATAAAAACTTATCACTGCTTCTAGCAGCTTACCTCCCACACCATATATTCTTAAGATCTTCCACAAAGCATCTCTATTAACCCTATGATATACCTTCTCCAGATCCATAAATGCCACGAACAAATCCATTTGTTTTTCCAAGTATTTGTTTCATAAATTCTTCAAAGCAAACACCTTATCCACACATCCTCTACCACTTCTGAAATCACACTGCTCCTCCCAAATCTGATGATCTGTACATGCCTTCACCCTCTTAATCAATACCCTCCCATACAGTTTTCCAAGAATACTCAGAAACTTAAACCTCTGTGATTTAAACATTCACCTTTATCCCCTTTGCCTTTGTACAATTGCACTATACATGCATTCCTCCAATCCTCTGGCGCTTCACCATCATCCTTACATATTTTGAATATTCTTACCAACCAATCAACAACACTGTCACCCCTTTCTTAATAAATTCAACAGCAATACCACCCAATCCTGCTGCCTTGCTGGATTTCATCTTCAGCAAGACTTTCACCACCACCTCTCTCTCCACCAAACTACTCTCCCTGACTCTCTCACTTCGCACACTACCCCGACCAGTACACTCTACATCTGCGACTCTATCATCAAATACATTCAACAATCCTTCAAAATACTCACTCCATCTCCTCCTCACTCTGTCACTCCCTGTTATCACTTCCCCTCTTGTTCCTTTCACCGATTTTCCCATTTTATCTCCTGTGTTATGCACATTTTTTACCTCCTAAACCTTAAAATTTAACGATACTCTCTCACCCCAGCTCTCATTTGCCCTCTTTTCAACTTTTGCACCTTCCTCTTAACCTCCTGCCGTTTTCTCTTATACATCTTCCAGTCATTTGCACCCCTTCCTTGTAAGTATCATCCAAATGCCTCTCTTTTCTCTTTCACTAGCAACTTTACTTCTTCATCCTACCAATCACTACCCTTTCTAATCTGCCTACCTCCCACCTTTCTTGTACTACATGCACCTCTTGCACATGACATCACTGCTTCCCTGAATACATCCCATTCCTCACCCACTCCCCTCACTTCATTTTCTCTCACCTTTTGCCATTCTGCACTCAATGTCTCCTGACATTTCTTCACACACGGCTCCTTTCGAAGCTCACTTACACTCACTACTCTCTTCTCCCCGACATTCTCTCTTCTTTTATGAAAATCTGTACAAATCTTCACCTTTGTCTCCACAAGACATCCCACCAGCTGCCCCTCACAGCACATTTACATTCCAAAAAACTCTGTTATACATGCCTATCAATTCATGCGTAATCAAATAATGGCCGTTGACCATCTCTCTTACTCACATACGTAAACTTGTGAATATCTCTCTTTTTAAACCAGGTATTCCCAATCACTAGTCTTTTTTCAGCACACAAATCCACGACCTCTTCACCATTTCCATTCACAACACTGAATACCCCATGTGCACCAATTATACCCTCA
>JAYMFT010024872.1:0-16266 GCA_038088735.1 Panulirus argus
AGAGTGAAATGGAACGATGTGGTATACCGGGGTTGACATGCTGTCAATGGACTGAACCAGGGCATGTGAAGCGTCTGAGGTAAACCACGGAAAGGTCTGTGGGGCCTGGACGTGGAAAGGGAGCTGTGGTTTCAGTGCATTGCACATGACAGCTGGAGACTGAGTGTAAGCGAATGTGGCCATTTCTTCCGTCTCTTGGCGTTACCTCGCCGGCACGGGGGGTGGCAATGCTAATTCCCGTGGGGTGGGGTGGCATCAGGAGTGGATGGGGGCTAGCAAGTGTGAATATGTACATGTGTATGTGCATGTGTATGTGTATGTATGTATATATGTGTGTATGTGGGGGGATTGGTCTTTCTTCGTCTGTTTCCTGGCATTACCTCGCTGATGCAGGAAACAGCCATCTTGAAATATGTTTCAGACCGTGTAGGATCCACTTGCCAGGTTCACAAGGTGATTTTCTTTGATTCTGATCAAAGATGTTGAGATTCCAAATTTTATAAATCCTCAACACAAGGTTAATGAGGAGCCCAGACCAAATATATGTGCATCTAACATTTCTAATTATATCATGAAGATATCCATAGAAAGATCCTGTTTAACAGTACAGTATCTGTTGTTCTAGATGGATAATGGAAGTCTCATCGTATATGTCCTAGACTGAAGCAGAAGTACAGACACCAAATGTCCAGTGATCAAGAGTTGGAAAATTTTGAGGTAATAACTCTTCAGAAGGAACTGAGCTCACATGTGATGGTGTTCTCATGTAATTTTCTCCAACATTTCTTCTGAGCACAACGAACAAGATTCAAGATCACTGCATTTTCCTAATTGGAAAAAGCTTGTGTTGAGACCAGTTGTTTTGCACTTTATTCTTCCCAGGATGGGACTTTGACCCTTTTCTCATATGCTCTTTTTATTGTTTTTGGAAACAGAATTTTAATTCTTAGTTCACTGAGAAAAAATGTACATGTTCGCAGTGTTGTGCATGAACTTATAATCTCTAAAGAAAATATTTCTTTATCACTGAAAAAGTTACATGTGACTAAAGATAGCAACCTTGATCCTTAAGTACAACTGGAAGTATTTAGTTGTTTGACTTGCAACTAATCCATCAGATGCAGCTTTAATATGAACATTACTGAGCATAATTACAAAAAGGAACCTTGCACCTGAAGAGTATGGAAGAATACTTATGATAATGACCCACCTCAGAAGACAAGATGATTTACATAAATGGGAAAAAATCTGAATGAGAAATTATTCGCTTAGAAGAGCAAGTTTGAAATGCTCAAACATATTCACATGAGTGATAAATTCTTTGAATGTGAGGAATGTAAGAAAATATTTATTAGGAAGGGTGACCTGACTAGACATGTTAATATTCATACAGGTGAAAAGAAATTTGAATGCAAAGAATGTAGAAAACTCTTCACTCAAAAGAGCAACCTAGATACACATAAGCTTATTCACTCAGGTAAGAGGAAGTTTGAATGTAAGGAATGTGGGAAGCCATTTTCTCATAAGAGCCACCTTAACACACACAAACTTATTCACACTGGTGAAAAAAAGTTTGAATGTGACGATTGTGGAAAACTGTTCACTCAAAAGGGCAACCTTAACACACATAAGCTTATTCATACGCCTGAAAAAAAGTTTGAATGTGCAGAATGTGGAAAACTATTCACCTGGAAAAGCAACCTAAATGAACATAAGGTTACGCACACAAAGGAGAAAAAATATGTATGTGAGGAGTGTGGAAAACGATTTACTGTGAAAAGCAGTCTTAATGTTCATCAGTTTATTCACACTGGTAGGAAGAAGTATGAATGTGGAGAGTGTGGGAAAAGATTTATTACAAAGAGTGACATGAAAAGGCATATTAATATTCACACAGGTGAAGAAACTTTTGAATGTGAGGAATGTGGAAAGTTATTTGTAGCAAAGAACAACCTTAACATGCATCAAGTTATTCACACAAATAAGAAATTAAAATGTGAAGAATGTGGCAAGCTATTCACACGGAAAAGCAACCTTAAAAGGCACAAGTGTATTCATACAGGTTATAAAAGAAATTTAGATATAAGACACTACTGAATCAGAAGGGTGACGTTTATAGCCTTAAGTTTGTTCACACACGACAAAAAATTCCACTGTCAGAAGTGCAGGGTATGTTATCCTCTAAAGAGTAGCCTTGAAAGTTTACGGAAACAGTGAACAAAATGACCAGTGACTCAGAAGCCCATCCATGTGTATGCTCACTTACTGAAAAATTAAAAAAATATTACAGTATATTCAGTGATGTATAGACAAACTGAGAAAAGGGTCCTGGGTTAATTATGTATAAAGTGAATAAATAGGCTGAATGCATACATAATGCAGTGACATATTAATGTCTTGTTGTCGTAGGAAATATTATGTAATGTATGAAAATTTTGTATGTTCTTTTTTGTTGGCTGACTGTTTCCCTTCTTAGTGATATAAATTATTTTCTGTGAGAGTTGATGAAATCAGTAGAGCATTAAACATGCAAGGTCACATCATATTCAATTTTCTGTTCCTACTTGGCACTCATCTTTAGTTAATGATTTTCATGTGTACTTTTTGTGTAGTTTTCCTAGTGCAAGAAAAACTGCCTTTCACAAAATCATTAATCATGTTGACTGAATTTGTATCAGTTTTAGTTAATTAACAATATACTTGTGATAACATTACCATTTTGTTTATGTAATTATTACATAAGTTCACCATATGGTGGAATGAGGAATCTCGATTGCTTAGGATTTTTCACTAATTAGACAAAGACACTGTGAAGTTTATAAATAGAGTAGATTCTTTGAGTCATATTATTGTATTGAATGTTTAGCACTTTTTTTTATTAAAGTATTATCATCTTTCTTAGTTTTGTAAAATGATTTTCAGTATCCTTCTTGTTCTTCAAGTCTTAATGTACTAGAGCAGAGGCTCTGTATTTACTTTGTACAGACGAACGTGTCAGCAGTTTTGGTGCACGAGACGGGTTATTTGAATGCGAAGGTAAGTAGTGTGGCAGCTGATGTTATAACTAGTATGCATGGGGTGTTCAGTGTTGTGAATGAAAATGGTGAAGAGCATAGGGGTTTGTATGCTGAAAAAAGACTGGTGATTGGGAATACCTGATTTAAAAAGAGAGATATACCCAAGTGAACATATGAGTAGGAGAGATGGTCAAAGGGCATTAATAGATTATGTATTTATTGATAGATGTGTAAAAGAGGGACTTTTGAATGCAAATGTGCTGAGAGGGGCAGCTGGTGAGATGTCTGATCACTATCTTGTGGAAGTTAGGGTGAAGATTTGTAAAGGCTTTTGGAAATAAGGAACATTATCTGAGAAGAGAGTGGTGAGAGTAAGTGAGCTTGCAAAAGACACTTGTGTGAAGAAATACTTTAAGAGCTTGAGTGTAGAATGGCAAAAGATGGGAGTAAATGAAGCAAGGGAATGGGTGAGGAATGGGAAATGTTGACTGGGGATGTATAAGAGAAAGTGGCAGGAGGTCAAGAGGAAAGTACAGGCATTGAAAAAGAGGCCAAATGAGAATTGGTGGTAAGTGAGTATCGGTAAACTCTAGTGATTAATAGCACATGAAAAACAGGAGGACAAATAGGAACATCAGTGAGGGGTAAATGGGATAAGTGGTAACAGGTGGTGATGAAGTGAGGAGGAGACAGAACGAGTACTTTGAAAGAGTATTGAGTGTGTTTAATGATAGGGTGGCAGATATAGGGTGCTTGGTTCAGGATTGTCTGAGAAGTATAAGTGTCATCAAGAGTGGTTTGAAGAGAGAAAAGGCTATGAAACTCTTATGTAAAATGAAAAGTGACAAAGACAGCTGGAGTGAATGGTACTGCAGTTGAATTTCTCAAGGGAAGGGGTGATTGTGTTGTAGATTAGTTAGTTAGGATTTTCAATGTATGTGTGGATCATTATAAGGTGCCAGAGGATTGGTGGAATGCATGTATAGTGCCTGTGTATGAAAGCAAGGAGAATAAAGGTGAGTGTTCAAACAACAGAAGTATAGGTTTGTGGAGTGCACCTGGTCCGGTAAGTTGTATGAGAGAGAAGTATTGAGAGGGTGAAGGCATGTACAGAACATCAAATTAGGGAGGAACAATGTTGTTTCATAAGTGGTAGATGGTAGGTGGATCAGGTGTTTCCTACAAAGAATGTGTAAGAGAAATACTTAGAGAAACATATGGATTTGCATGTGGCATTTACAGATCTGGAGAAAGCATATGAGGGTTGATAGGGATATCTTGAGGAAGATTTTAAAATAAGAATATGAAATGTGTGAGGAAAGCTGCTAGATGCAGAAAGGTTTTCATCAAGGATTTAAGACATCTGTACAAGTAGGAAGAGAGAGGAGAGTGAATGGTTCTAAATGAAGGTTAATCTGAGGAGAGTAAATGGTTCTAAATGAAGGTTAATCTGTGGCAGGGATTTGTGATGTCACCATGGCTGTTTCATTTGTTTATAGTTGGGGTGGTGAAGGAGGTAAATGCGAGAGTCTTCGAGAGTGGACCAAGTATGCAGTCTGTAGGGGACGAGAGGGCCTGGGAAGTAAGTCAGATGTTATTTGCTGATGATACAGCAATGGTGTCTGATTCAAGTGTGAAACAGCAGAAGTTGGTGGCAGAGTTTACAAGAGTGTGTGAAAGGAGGAGGCTGAGAGTAAATGTAAATAAAAGCAAGGTTACGTTTAGCAGGGTTGAGGGACAGGGTAATTAGGGTGTGGCACTCATTTGTTCACATCCATATCTCAGCTTTCAGGTATAATGCACCAAGATATATGAAGAAAAAAAAAAATTCTCATAAATTACGTTCTTGTGCACCCAGTTTGTCTCAGCAATCTATTCTGCCTGTTGCAGTCAAATGTGACAAAAAAAAAAAAAGTACCAGTAACAACCTCTACAAACAAATCATCCATTCCACTCTCAAGAATGCCTCACCTGCCTGATCATCCAGCCTGTCAAAATCAAATATTACAAAACTGCAAACTGCACATAAATATTACTTTTTCAAGCTTGTCTTTTATTTCCTGAGTTAGCTGTCATTTATAATGCACCGAAATCAGAGTTCCCCTCATCCACAACCAGGACCCAAGAGACCTTCTGTGGTTTCCCCTGACCACTTCATATGCCTTGGTTGAGTCCACTGTCGACGCTTGTCATCCCTTGGATACACTCCAATTCACTTAGTCCCCTGCTCATGCTGCATGTCCAGGCCCACATCCTTCCAAACCTTTCTTCCATCCTTCCATCTCCAATCATATTTTGCTTGTCCTCTCCATTTCTGTCACATACGCTGTCTTTGTTAACTTATCATCACTCATCCTCACCTTATGCCATAGCCATTTCAGCACACCCTCTTCAATTCTCTCAACCACACTTCTCTTTACTACCACATCCTTCTCACACCACTAGACATTGGCCTCAAGTGATTACAATATGTAGGTAATTACATCCAACCTTTTGTGTGATTCAGATCCAGTGAATATCACATGGACTAAAGCCTTTTTGGTAAACCACTTAACAGTCGTTAGTTCTCCTCGCATCATTCCAGCACTTTATATAATTTGGTGTCTGTTGGTTTGGCGGGAATTCAAAACATTGGACCATGTTACAGCCAAGCAAGGTCCAGCGTATATGGTCTTTTAGAAATCCCAAACACTCGAAGGTCTTAAACTTTTCGATCGCTGATTTTATGTGAAGGTTGACGGCCTTCGAGGTCATGGCAGTTCGTAGGTGCCAAGTCTAAATGACCAACCAGCCAACACTTATGAAGGAATGGACGGAAAATGATATTTTGAGCCATTGTCTATGTTAGAAGCAGTTAAAGGTTAGAGAATACTTCATTTTTTCCATGAAAAAAGAACCGAATCTCTCACAGCCACTTTTTATGATATACAGCAACAGATTTGTCTTGGTGGGAATTAACAACGATGCTCTTAAGTTGATTATGTAACCCTAGAGACTCTTCTACGGAGCCCTTGAAGCATGGAAAATGGTGGATTCCATCGGGGTGAGAAGTTCTTTAAAGATACTGTTCTCCTTGTGGGTCATGGTCGATGACATAACCTCGCTGAAGGTGACTTTCCCCGCGGCGTAACCACCACGAGCAGACGGAGGCTGGAAACGCCTTGACGATTTCCATACGCCACATAGTAAGGATCCTTCCGGTATCTTGTAGTATATTTAGCTTTTTGAGAAGAAATTACTTTGATGATAATTGTCTGTGACATAGGAGTGTCTGGTAGAAGGAAGACGATGCCGTTATTTGACGTCTTGAATGAGAGAGTTTGGGTCCCATGTTGTGTTTACCTGAACAGCTGACATGACATAAACAAACCTGACCGTCTTCCAGTGCCATTTAACTGATCCCTTGCAGTCTGATATACACACCTGACCTCTCCTTTCCACGTCAGCAACACCTGATTAAGTCGTGTTTGCCTCGTGTATGGTATGTTGTACACTGCCATCTGGTGGATACTCTCGGGTGACTATACAAAGGAATATAATTAAATCCCACATGTCCCCTGTAGCTTTCAGACGGGCAAGTTACCTTTTTTTATATATATATATATAAGAAAGGGTATTATACATTGTTATCCATTTGCTTAGTATTATTTAACCCCATTTTTCCCACTCCTTCATAACCCTCCTTGCTACGGAATGGTAGAGAAATATTAGTGAAAATTATACAGTCTTATGTCTGTAATTTTATAATGAATAATAGTAATAACAAAAAACTTCACCTCAGAGTAATCAAAATGATTTTAGATATTTACATACACGTAATTTACGTTCCTTAAATTGTTCAATGTAGACAGGGTGAGACTAGGTGAATTGAATCCATTTGTGCCAGTTCATGAATATCAGTACTGTATCTTCAGTGCTTAATCAAACTTGATTTTTGTTCACATTAATTTGAGCCAAATAATACCCAGGTCAGTAATGGAGGAACAAGGGTGGTTTACTGCACTGATGAATGTGGGAAATACCAATATGTGTAAGAAATGACAACGTAGTCCACTTTACAATCTCTGTTATTGTCTTTTGGAGATAATTTGTAGGTAATGAGTAAGTTAAGTTGTATTTTTTCACCTATTTTTATAATAGTTGTTTATGAGGCTACTGTGTATTCTTACTGTGAGATACTTCAAACACAGCCACTCCTGAAGATCAATGAAAACTGAGATTAACTAGTGTAAAATTTGGGGAAACAATTTCATATATATATATATATATATATATATATATATATATATATATATATATATATATATATACCATACCTTATTTTCCCTTGGCAGCTGAGATTTCCCTTATGTTTTTATTTCATTTAAAAGATATGTAAGTTGTTGCTGGGAGGTTTGTGAGTTTCTATGCCTACAAATGCATCTCACTGTGAAAATACATTTCAGTGCACATACTTTCTCGTGTTGAAGGTAGAAGCAGATATTGTGGGCATTTCAATAATGACGTCAAAAATTAAGGTAAATTTCAGTAACTTGGGGAAGATGGGAGAGGTGTTTTACAAGAATTCTTGATTTGTTGAAATGTTTATCTGTTTATGTTAATATACTCTACATCTTCCAAACAAATACATGGGAAACATTTATTTTTCAAATTCCTGTTACAAATAGGGATGATAATGAAGAATTACATGAGATGTTACAGGAAAATTTTTTTACTCTTCACTTAAAGTGATATAAGGTAGGTTAGGGATTATATTATAAATTTCTTGATGCAAAAGATTAAATCAACAAGGATTGCTTTGCAAATGAGTTCATTCTTCATTTGTTCCTGGCACTAACTCATTATGCAGGAAACAGTGAACAACTGTGAATATATACTTTACCGTACCTTCCTGTCCCAGTTGTCTCTTCCATGTTTAGGAGGCTCCTGCTCCACTCAAGCTGGCTATGACCACTGGTCAAGATCACATATCATTATGTGTTGTGATGTGTGTGCAGAAAGTGCAGGGCATTTGAGTTGCAAGTGCTTGGTGTCTTCTTTATGGTAGTTATATCTTGGGCATGAAGGGTTTTGGGATATGTTAAAACAGGATTTGTTGAGAGGAGTGATGTCCATAGTGTAAGTGCATGTGTTTGTGTGGGGAGTGTGGTTTCTGATGGATGTATGTCTCAACGGTTGGAGTTATGACTGAGTTGGGAGACTGATTGTTTAGTTCTTATCAGTTATTTCAGTGTGTACAATATGTGTTTTGTCACTATTTTATTTGTTAGGGATGGGGGAAATTTGTGCAGAGGTTACTGAAGTAAGAGGGAGGGGTAAGCTTTTTATTTCTTCCTGGGGTTGATGGTTAGTTATAGAATGGTTCGGGTGGGAGGACTCTAGTGCTAAGCATTTTGAGCGATCGAGGCCTGAACATGCAGTAAGGGTGAAAGCTGTCCATGGAATAGAGTGAATTTGAACGATGTGGGACACTGGAGTCAACATGCTCTTAGTGGACTGAACCAGGGCATATGAAACATCTGGGGTAAACCATGGAAAGGTCTGATGGGCCTGGATGTGGATAGGGAACTGTGGTTTCAGTGCAGTTCACATGACAGCTAGAAACTGAGTGTGTGTGTGGATGTAGCCTTTTTTTTGTGTATTTCCTGTGGGGTGGGAAGGCACCAGGAATGGATGAAGGTGAGCAAGTATGAATATGCACATGTGTATATATGAATATATACGTATATAGATGTTTATAATTGTGGATGTCTTTCTTCGTCTCTTTCTGAGCGCTACCTCACTGAAGCAGGAAACGGCGATCATGTATAATATAAGATATATATGTTTGTGTGTGTATGTGTGTGTTTGTGTGTATACAGTGATTATGAGATATGACTAACTGTAGCATCTAGTTCCTAGATTTGCTGGGTGATTTTTTTTTTAATGAAAAATATGCTGAAGTTTAAAGTTTATTGATCAGTCGCCCAGCTTTAAAGTTGTAGCCAAAACACACATCTGTGCATTCATACATTTCCAAATATGTGATATAGATAACTGAAGGAATATCTTGTTTAATAGTACAGTTTTTGTTGTTCTAGATTCAATGGAAGTTTCATCGTAAATGTTCTTGACTGAAGCAGAAGCAGAAATACCAAATGTCCAGTAATCAAGAGCTGAATATATTTTGAGGTCCTGATTTTTTTTAGAAGGGACTGAGCACACATATGATGGTGATCTCTTGAAATTAGCTGCAACAGTTCTTCAAACCACAACTTGCAAGTGTCAAGATCACAGCCATTTGCTTATTGGAAAAGGTGGTATTAAGAAGAGTTGCCCTGCAATTTAACTTTTCCAGGGGTGGATTGTAAACTCTTTTCTCATGTGCCATTTTAGTGTTTAGGGAAATACGGCTTCTTTGTATTTAGGTTTATGTTAGGAATACTGTGCATATTTTCATGTCTTCGAAAAAGTTTATCCTTACCCTTTTACCATGATAATTACATACTGCTAAAGATAGTGAGCTTGACCATGAGTTCCTACAAATAGGAAGTGAGGTATCTTTTACACAATTGATCTGTCATATATAGCCTTAGTATGAACATTATTGTACATTCTTACTAGAAATATATTTAATGTGAATAGTATGGAAGAATGTTTATTGGAATGAACCACCTCAGAAGACAAGCTGATTTACACTGGTGAGAAAAATTATGGATGACAAATTGTTCATCCAGACAGGAATACTTGAAATATATGAAGATATTCACAGAGGTGAAAATTTGTTGCAATGTGAGGAATGGAAGAAAAGATTCATATGGAATGGTAACCTAATTCATGTAGGTGAAAAGAAGTTTGAATGTGAAGAATGTAGGAAACGTTTCAAGCGTAAGAGTGATCTGAACAAGCACAAACTTATTCATTCAGGTGAAAGAAAGTTTGCATGCGAGGAATGTGGGAAACTGTTTTCTTTTAAAAGCAACCTTAATACACACAAACTTATTCATACTGGTGAAAAAAAGTTTGAATGTGAAGTATGTGGGAAATTATTCACCCAGAAGGGCAACCTTAACAAGCATAAGCTTATGCATACACTAGAAAAAAAGTTTGAATGTGAAGAATGTGGAAAACTGTTCACTTGGAAGAACAACCTTGATGACCATAAGGTTACTCACACAAATGAGAAAAAGTTTGAATGTGAGGAGTGTGGAAAACGTTTCACACTGAAGAGGACCCGTAATGTCCATCAACTTATTCACACAGGTAGGAAGAAGTATGAATGTGGAGAGTGTGGGAAAAAATTTATTATGAAGAGTGACTTGAAAAGGCATATCAGTATTCATACAGGAGAGAAAAAGAAATTGAGTGTGAGGAACGTGGATCATTATTCACTGTAAAGAACAACCATATCTGCATAGATGTATTCACACAAAAGAAATTTGAGGGTAAGTTATGTGGAAAGCTGTTCACTCAGAAAGGCAGTGTAAAAGGCACAGGTATATTCACATGTTATAAAAAAGTTTAAATATAAGACACTACTGACTCAGAGGAGTAACTTTTATAATCATAAGGGTTGTAGTAAACTGTGCACTTGGAAAAGGAATGCCTGTATTTTTATTCATATATGTATAAAATAAAGATTAGATGTTGCCATGTACGTATGATGTATAGGCTAGGGTATATATAATGGTGGAAAATATTCATGTTCTGTTGTCTTAAGAAATACTACATACTATATGAAAAAATTTTACACTTTGTTTTGTTGATTGAAAATATATATATCGACTAAGTGGTACAAATAATTGGTGTAATCAGTAGAACATTAAATTGTATAATGCTGCCAGGTGATATCACATCTAATTTTCTTTATCTTTTTGACACTTATTTATCCTCTGATTTTCATAGAGTACTTATATGTTGTTCTCCTTGTTGTGTTGTTCTAGCACAGGTAAAACTTGATGGCTTTTTCATGAAGCCATTTATAATATTGATTAAAAGTGTTTAAGAATTAGGTAACTAACATTATGGATGTGAATACTTTTCATTAAACTTATACTGTAATTATTACATTAGTTTATCTTAAGTTGGAAGTAGAAATCATATATCATCACTATATGCTTACCTGGGATTTTTTTACTGATGAGACAGAGACACTGTAGTAAAGTTTATAGATAAACTATGATCTGTGAAACATCTTTATATTAAATATTTATGAGTGTACTTTTTTATTTTATCATTTCCACCATTTTTAATTTTGCAAAAAGATTTTCAGCCCCCTCCTTTTTCTTCTGGTCATTATGTACTATAGCATAAGTAATGTAATTCCTTAGCAAATAACAGCATTTAATACATTGTTTATATTATTATAGAACGTAATACCATTAATGCTTTCATTTCAAAGCTTGGTCTGTTTTTATGTTCCTCAGCCCAATGTCTTTTGAAAAAAAAAAAAAAAAAAAAAAAAATTGAAACATAGGAATTGACCCTTTGAATGAATTCAGCTTAATGTTGAAATATATTTATAAAAAAGGAACTTCCATAGCAAATGTAATCCCCTTAGTTACCTTAGTGGTACAGTAATTTGTTAGCCTGGCTGTGAGCTAATTTGTGCCATGTAATTGTCATCACAGGCCCAAATTAAACCTCGTGATGATGATGATCATCATCATTACTACATTATTTTACATTACTGTCTGCCATGAAAATTGTGTCTTACTTCCTCCCGTACTGCTGTATGCTTATGTTTGCAGCTACCAGTTACAAAGATGCCACTTGCAGCCACCAGATGTGAGTTTTGTCAAGAGTCCATTTGCAGTGGTGTTTGCATGGTAACTGGAAGCTGTGAAATTTCAAGGGTGAACTATTACTGCTGGTGACATAAGGTACCTATAGTTTTGCCTTGGTGTTTGTAGGGTGGCTGACAACTGTAAAATTTTTGTGGGTAAATTATTACTGTTTGTGACATATTGTTCCTATATATGGATTAATGCCACTATAATAGATACAAAATAGGGTGAGAAATATCATTATGTATCACAGACAGGTGTAGGACCCTAGTTCCAAGTGTACCACATGTGGGTGTAGGACTGGAAGCATTTATAACACTATCATATGATATATAAGGACTTTTTGTATGATTGTTTTATTTTTAATCTTGGCTGTATTGACACCAAAGCTGGTGCAACTATCCTGCCAATTTTCAAATTTCAGCGTATCCCAAAGCTCCTGTATTTTGTATGTCACTGGTTTTCTTGTGCCTTTATCTTTCCTCCTCTTTGGGTATGTATTTTCAGTTCAATATATCCTTCTTCACTTTCCCATATTCATGTATCTGAGTGTATGCTACTGGGGATATCTTAACAGTCTTGACAAGTTCAAGTATCGGCATTTGGATCTTTAACTCATGGTTAGTGCAAGAATGAATCTGGGATTGCTGGTCTTACTTCCTGTCTCATCAAAACGGGACTACCAGGCTAGTCCTACCATCTTCTTCTTACAAGCACCACACACCTAATCATACTTTGCTTAATACTATTACTTTTTTCACATAAGTACTTTTGCCAATTCCTATCTATCATCCTTCTGTGAATGTGGAAAAATGGGAGATGATGTAAATCAGTATCTCAATGTCCAATTCATATGGGGAGGATCAAGTAAATACAATGTAGTACCTTTTGTGATAAGTTGGCAGTATTTTGGTCCTTGTCATTCATTAAATGCTTAAACTGGCAAAAGGAAGGGATGTCCAGTTCTGTATAGTAACTCAGTACCTTACAACCCTGTGTGATAAAGGGAGAAATTGTATTAAAGGTTGTGAGTCCTTAAAGAACATAGGCATCACCTCATGATAAATGTTTAAATGTTTGAATAATTTTACAGTCTTAAAGTGTGTTTTTTAATTATCCAATAACGATATAATCTTACCCAAAGATGGAACACAGAGGGAGCCAAGCAAATGAATTTTTCCTATCAGGCTCAATTGTCTCTTCCTGGTTTATATTGCTAGAGTGGAAAATGACAAACAGGTCTGAATGAAGTATTATCATTCCACCTGATCCCCAGCAGACAAATTATTATTGGCATACTGGAACAATAAAATATGGTATACAAGAGGCATTGTGCTGTCAGTGGACGAAACCAGGGCATGTAAAGAAGCTGGGGGAAATATTATTTTTTGATATTTATAATTGCTTTATGTAGATAACAATAGAAAGATCTTGTCTAATAGTATCTGTAGTTTTAGATGAAATTGGAAGTTTCATCATACATATCCTTGACTGAAGCAGAAGCAGAAACACCAAATATCCAATGATCAAGTGTTGGACGTATTTTGAGGTATCAATTCTTCAGAAGTGACTGAGCTCATATGTGATGGAGCTCCCATGAAATTTGCTTCAATATTTCCTGTAAGCACAACATATGAGTCAAGATCACTGCTTTTTCTGACTGGAAATAGCTGACATTCAGAACAGATGTTCTGCAGTTGAATATTTTTGGGGATAGAACTTTGATTCTTTTCTCACTTCCTCTTTTTAGGATTTATGAAAACACAAAACTTTAATGTTTAGATGAATAAAAAAAATGGAGTACTGTGCACTGATGTAGAATTACTCAAGTACATATTACTATATCATTGAAAAGTTATACTTAGCCCTTTACTATGATTAAAACATAATTCACTGGGTGACTACAGACAGTGAGCTTGACCTTGAGGTACAACATTTAGCCTTAAGATAAACATTATTGTCAACAGTTACAAGAAAACCTTTTTCTATGAAGAGTATGGACAAATATTTAATATAATAATCCACCCCAGAAGACAAGCTGATTTTGCACTGGTGAAAAAAAAAAAATCAAGAATGAGACATTGTTCACTTAAAGGGGCATACTTAAAATGCACAGAAGCATTCACAAGGGAAATAGATTGTTTGAATGTGACGAATGTAAGAAAAGATTCATATGGAAGGGTGTCCTAACAAGACATTTTAACATATGTATGGATGACATGATGAGAGATAAAAGCATAACTAGGGAAAAGAGGTGTACAGGTGGAGTGTGGTGGTGAGGTATGGAGGCTTGTGACAAGCCTGTTCGTGGAAGAAACTGTGTTCTTTGCGAGTGAAGAAGAATTGCAGGAAGTTGTAAAAGTGTTTTATGATGTGTGTATGAATAGGTATGAAAGTTAATGCATGTAAAAGTAAAGTGATTGTGTTTGAAAAGAAACAGCATGAGAGTATAGATTTTGCAAAGCCCTATAGAATGGGAGCAAAAAGTGTACTAAACTGTTATAGATATAGGGAAGAAGGACTGGAAGAGTTGACAGAATTTAAATATTTGGGAGCTGTCTTGGGTGAATTTAGTGATATGGAAGGAGAGATAAAGAAGAGAGCAGTACATGGTAGAAGAGTCACTGGGTTCCTTAATAGAATAATTAAGGGTAGAGGTGTAAGTATGGAAATGAAGAGAGGATTAAGGGACAGAATAGGCCTCCTAACCTTGACCTTTTGCAGCAGATGCATGGACATAAAATGAATCACAGAAGTTAAGAAACTAGACTCTGGAAATGAGGTATATGAGAAGAGCATGTGGTATGACTGTATGCAAAAAAGTTATTAGTGGATGTATGAGAGATTTGGTATGGCAGGGAATGCAACGGGAATGAACTGTGGAGTGGTAGAGTGGAAAAAACACAATACTTGAGGGGGTTTGGGTTTGAGGAAAGAATGCAAAATGGGGAGTTTACAAGGAGAGTGTATCAGCAGGATTAAAGTAAAGTGGTCTGTGTGAAAGGAAGACCACTTATAACAAGGGGAAATCTGAGTGGAAGAGTACTGGAGGGAGAGAAATGGTGAAAGAATGCATGGAATGGTGTATGCAGGGGAGGCATGTAAGGACAAGGATAAGGGGAGACTCTTTTGCCATGGCCACCACTTGATGAACTTCAGAGATACAGATAGATAGATAGAATAAGCCAAGCAAGGATTTCTCCTCTATGGCTCAGTCAGACATTCTTGGTGCAGCCTTCCAAAAGTGAGAAATAACATAATGGTATACAATGAAAGATAATAATGATATTACTACTACAACTAATTATTATTATTTTTTTTTCATATGTTTGCCATTTCCCCCATTAAACAGGTAGCAACAGGAATAGATGAAGAAATGGCCTCATTCATGCACATCCACTCTCATTATTATTATTATTATTATAACTGTTATTATCATCAATTGAAGATTTTTTTTATTTTGTTGACACAATTTGTGAAATAATGGTAATAAGGGAACAAGGGTTGTGTTGCATACTGAATGTACCTGTTTGCTTCAGGTTCTTTGTTAAAAAAATGGCAAAATTTTTTACTTTATTTGCAACCCATTATCACCTCTGAAGCTTGCTGCTGGAGATCTTTAGTTTACGTGATGAAGGGTTGGTTAGGCTGAGTTTTTGCTCATATTTCCCTCAAGATCATTAAAGTCATCCCCTAATTTTCCTAACAAACACAAGTACCCTTTCTATCAATATGATCCCAAATGAACTTGGTCTCAATTTTGGAATAAATTCCCCTATTTCCAAACTCTGCCTATCTATATAACTGACACCCATTCCCTCCTAGAACTCTTTTAAGGGGGTAGCCATGGAAAGTCTCCATAACTAGTGAACCCCAAACTTTTCTGAACTCCTATAACAATTTTGAAAATTACTTGATAGGTGCATCAAATTTTACCGTGGAAAAATTCAGCAAGTCCACAAACTGTAATTCAAGAAATGAAAATGATTATCCAAAATTGATATTAAAGAATTAATCTTTGCAGCATACAATATTACTCACATTCCAAAGACTTAATTAAGTATACAGCATTTGCTGAAAACTGGTTAGATGTGCCAAACATTATGCAAGGATGAGCAGTCTATGTTCATGTACTATCCTCGATGGGGGACAGCCAGTCTGACATACTGACTTCATTGAGGAAGGTATGAAAATGACGTCTATAAGTCTCCCCATTAATAGTTTATACATACTGATAAGATTTATTTGATTGTGTACAATTTTTACATCATATAAGAACTGCAAAAGATAAAAATGTACATAATCTCCCATCCTAAAACTGAAAATAACTTGTAAGTGGATAGGGGATTGAAGATGAAGGAAAATGACGTTATATTTTTTTTCTTTATGTTAGCTGAGATGGCACATGCAGCTAAGGCCCCAATCAAGGCCATCCCATTAACGCTATATATATATATATATATATATATATATATATATATATA
>JAYMFT010024883.1:0-16265 GCA_038088735.1 Panulirus argus
TATATATATATATATATATATATATATATATATATATATATATATATATATATATATATATATATACTATAAAAATTTTTCTCTATCCTTTTCAATTTTTCTGTCGGTTATAAAAAATTGATTTCATTTACGATGATCACCGTGTGAATCAAATTCAGTATTACATTAATTCAAAAGCTACCATGTTCTGGGGAGGTATTAAGGGAAGAAGGCAAACTGGAAAGGCAAGAGTTCATAATCTCTAAACAAGACGCATGTATCGTATATTTAGCTATATTTTGTAATTTGAAATTTCGATTTTGGGTAAACTGAAAAATTTGAGCTAGTAGCCGTGTACTGCCTTGTGAGTAATGGATAAGTTACTTGTTATTACTGGAACAGCTTGGCTGGGACATAACCACACCAGGACACGTCCTTACCAGGACAAAATTTCCGTCAGGAAAAAATACAACTAGGACAGACCTCAGCAAGACAAAACCTCACGAGGATAAATCATGTCAAAAAATGAAGAAAAGGAAATGCTAAGACACACTTCAGGATAAACTACTTATTCATGATAATCCTGATCCAGGAGAAAATGCTCCAAGATAGATCCAGCCTATACTCACTCCCGGGCCCGCCGGGGTTCGAATCATGGGAAAGGCGGTCGGCTCACAGCCAACCCAGCTGTTCATTGTTATTTCGATGTTGGTCGACAAATGGGTTCCTGGCCTAGGCTGATATATATATATATATATATATATATATATATATATATATATATATATATATATATATATATGCACACACACCATCTAAGTTACCATAAAACTAAAGAATAGTCCTTTCCAGGGCATAAACCACAACAAGGTTTTGGTAAGAAGGTATATTGCTTGTGGGGTTTCATCCAAATGAGGTTTGTCCTCCGAGGACAGTACATATATCTTCTAGAGGTTTAACTGCTGGCATGAGCGGCCAGTTGAAATGTTTTCTTCAAGGCTGGAGAGGGAAGGCGTGGGGAACGGAGGAGCAAAACGTGGGCATATAATGTGGAGGATTTTTCAGTTAATTCAAAATAATTCTAAGTGTTACGTGTAAGACATCCTCCACCCCGTAATACATATGAAAGGAGATTATATACAGATTAGGTCACCCTGAAGAACATCTAATAGGATATCTAACGCAAATTTTGTCAAGAGTTTTTGGATATCCTTGTCAGCCCACACAACCATGTTATATTTAAATAACTGTCCCCGAACGCCCATATCTAATGGGGTCTTGTTCTGGTGGGATTCATTTTGATGGGTTTGTCTTGGCTTTCGTCACAGAGGGTGGGTTTGCCCTGGTAAGGGTTTTGTACTGCTAAGTGTTTGTTCGTTTTTTTCCCCTATGGGATTAGCCATGGTGGCGATTGCCTCGTGTGGTTAATCATGGTGAGGTTTGGCCTTGCTGGGTTTTCTCGTAGAGTCGTTATCGTGCCATAGGAGTGCCTTTGGCAAGGTGCACCACAGAACATGATTAAAATTGTTTTCCTGTATGACTAGGCTAAAGTACTACTAAACACTAAATTCGCTATGGTTAGATTTAACATTAAGCTTTGTGTGATCCATGGTATCAGCGAGGTGTATGTCGTATCATCGGAGACTGAAGGATAGTTAGAGACGCTGTAGAACCATGAGAAATGTTTAAGGGAAAACATCGGATGGTGGTGGGTGTGCTCTACGGTAACAAGACGTTGGCGGCTACTCTTGCAGCGCACTTTCTGACGCACACCCACCTGGTGGTTTCAATTGGCTATCCACCCTGTAATCGGTTCTTGTGGGATAATCTACTTCAGTTATTCACATCGGGAAGCTACCATCTCACTGGTGTGGATACAGCATCCGACCTCTCATTCCTCTAGCTGGAGTAGCCACCTCTTGCTGATCTCTTGTGATGTGATTAGAGAAACTTGCCGTTCAATGCTTCAACTCGGACACCGTTTTACTGTCGGTCAAAAATGGTTGCTAGACAACCATAGTGTCTCTCATCACTATAGCTGATGTTAGCTGGTGTTCGCAGTATGATGGAAGGAAGGGTTACAAACCGAAGATTCTTTTTTAAGACTTTAGAAAAAGTACATTCTGTAAGTCGGACGGAGCCGGATTATGTCTTGATCTGGAAGGAAAACATGAAAAAAAGGAAAAAGTTTTTAAAATATTTTAAGATATCAAGCCTTAATTATGGAACTTACACATTTCAACGTCGACCCGTTTGTTAAACGTTCGTTTAGTGTTAGGACTGTGCTAATTCTAATTTGTGTTTCAGAAGATTAATGTGTGAAACCTTCCGTCTCGGACAGTTCTGTTTCCACTGTAAACACACAAACACACTCATCCTGAGGTATGCAGTACCGCAGAACTTATTTTAGACATTTGCTAGTCCTTGTTACAATGGAATTTGTCTGTCGTATAATAAGAGGTAGTCAGTCACTGCCTAAATGCGTGGAACGCAGGGGAAGGGGCGCTATGGGAGGGTAGGGGGTGCTGTGGGTGGGTAAGTAGGTGTTGTCGGAAGGTAAAGGGTATTGTAGGAGGCTGAAGGGGTGTTGTGGGAGGGTAGGGGATACTGTGGGGAGGTAAGGAGGTATTGTGGGTGAGTAAGGGGTGCTGTGGGAGGGTAAGGAGGTGTTGCCGGAAGGTAAGGGGTATTGTAGGAGGTTGAAGGGGTGTTGTGGGAGTGTAGGGGATGCTGTGGGGAGGTAAGGAGGTATTGTGGGTGGGTAAGGGTTACTGTGGGAGGGGAAGCGGGTACTGTGCGAGAGTGGGGGTCGTGCTGGAGGGTAAGGAGATGTTGTGGGGGAGTAGAGAGTGCTGTGTGAGAGTAAGGAGGTGATGTGGGAGGGTAAGGGGGCGCTGTGGGAAGGTAGAGAGTGCTGTGGGAGGGCAAAGGGGTAGTGTGGGAGAGTATGGGACTCTGTGGGAGAGTAAGGGATGATTCAGGAGGGTCTGTAGGTAGTTGGGAGAGACGGGTGGGCGCACATCACAGGTGGAACCAGTGAGCCCACTCGAGCCGTGGAGCCTCTCCGGTCTGGAGTACCTTGTGGTGCTCCCCCTCCGGCGTGATGCTCAGCAGGAACTTCTGAAATGCAAAGGGACTTCGTCAGGTGTAGTTTGTTAGCTCGTTCCTGGACCCCTTGAGCACGGCAGTAGGTGACCACTGAGCGCGATGGTAAGCAACTCAGGTGTGAAGTTCTGGACTATGACCTAACTCTTACAGCTAAGGTTCACGGGCCAAGCCATCATGCCCATGGGTCGTGTACCGTCCAGGTCAAGAGTCGTGTACCGTCGTGCCCAAAGGACGGAGAAAGCAATCATCATTTTTCGTGTGACTAAGGTGTAAGAAGGTGGTGTTTGGATGAGTGTTCAACCGTTCATAGATATATCTATCTATTTCTTAGTGGAAGTTCTCCCCTGCTCATTACAGGGCCCCAGTCGGTGAAAGGGATACTCTTCCGTAACCTAACAACCTAACCTAATCAAACTTAACCTAAACTGACCTTTGCTATCGTAACCTGACCGACACTAACGTAATATACCCTAAAGAAACCCAACCTTACCTAACCTAGCGGAGCCTACCCGAAACTAGACTTAAACCAGAGCTAGCCTACCCTTACTCGAAGTTTAACGGTTAATGAAGAAAATCCCGTTCGCGCTTTACGCAACTATAACCAAATTATTCCATTTTTTTACCGTCAAATAAATTTTAGTGCAATTGTGTTCAGAGAGATAGATAGATAAATACAGAGAGAGAGAGAGGGAAAGAGAGAGAAAGAGAGAAAGGAATAAAAAACTACCAAGAGACAAGAGAGAAAGATGAGACGAAGAAAAAAAGTGCAATAGGGAAAGTGAGGAGAGCTCCTTGAGGTATGGCTTCCACCTGTCAGCTTGGCCCCTCCCGTCTATCATAAGGGCACCTCTATCCATAAAAGGGGTCCCCCTATATTTACGGTGGCCCCCGCCCCCCTCAACTGTCGAAATTGTCCCTTCCACTGGTCGGATTGGTTCCCCCACCTGTCGCATGTTGGAGTGGTTCCCTACCTATCGGAATAGTCCCCCCCCCCACCCTCAGATGCCGGAGCAGCCCCTGCCCCCACCTGTGGCAGCGTCACCCACCTGCCGTAGGGAGCCCGGCTGGCGGCAGACGGTGATGATCATCCAGAGGGGTATCATCGACATGGAGGAGGCGGTGATGAGCCAGCCCACAGCCTCGGCCCAGCGCGGGTACAGGTAGTGCGTCGGCCCGTGGTAGGCCAGCTGGCCCGACGCCTGGATCTGTAGCCCGATCAGGATCTGCCATACATGGGAAGAACATACCTTAGTTCAGAGGCAGCAGGGACAGCCGAGGGGAAAGATGGTGGTCAGTGTGAGGTGAAATAGGAGTTACTGCAAATTGGTTAATTATGAAAGACTGAACAAGTGTTATTGTAAGTAGGCTCATTACTTATTAGGACAAATGTGGGTAAAATTTGTAAGGCATAGTTGGGTCAAATGGGGAAAAGCAAATTTTAAGTAGGACAGAGACATTTAGGTAAAACTTATGCTTTTGTAAGTAGTGTTGTTTAAATTGGTTGGGAAAGGAAGTAAGGTTTAGGTAGAGTAATTATACTAGAAGGGCGAGCGGAGAGTAAGACAGGCGCTCTTCTCAGTAGGGTAGCTACAGGAGCGGTAAAACATATAGTAGCGTTATTCACAGTTGGCTAAGATATCGTTGTTGCTGCTGAGGATGAATATCTCAAATCTAGGTTAAAAACAAGTATTATATTAAGTAATTCTCTTACAGCTGGGGTTTATACTAAAGTCCTAATAGAAGTGCACATGTTTATGATTGAGATAACTTAGAAAAAAATGTTATTTTTTAAAAAGTGTCATTGGGATTATATAGTAAGTCGTTAACGTAACGCGTGGAGTAAGATATTGATATCTTAAGTAACGCTCTTGTGTCAAAACAGATACCAGTGCTGGCCTTAATCATCTGGCTGAGTTTGAAAATTTTATGTAACGCTAAGCGTTCTCGTCTAGATGCCAGAATACAGAGAACCTCCAGTACTGAAGTGTGAAAACTAGGGCATTTCAAGTCATAAATGATGTAAGGGAGTTCGTAAAAAAAAAAAAAGAGATTGGCGTTATTGGATATAGGTGTAGAAAGAAATGGACGAAGAAAAATGTACTAAAGTAACTGAAGTACGATTATTCTTACCGTAATGAGGATGAAGAGAGGTGCCACAAACTTCCAGCACACCCGCCAGTACAGCCTCGGTCTGAAGCCTAGCATGTGCTGGATGTCAGCGCTGAACCGCCGTAGACCTGCCGTAAACACAGTAACATAGGAATACTGATTCCTGGGGGTTCACATAAAAAATCTAGACCTAGATCCTGACTGTGGGGTGTCGTTAAAGCTCTCTACATAGCACTTGGCGATCCTAAATCTCTTACATCGGATGAGTTTATGTCAAGAGGCCTTCGTCTGAATGGTTCCTATTAACTTGTTCTACAGTGATGCATGTACGACCTGCATGATTTCTTTTATACGACTTATTTTCATTAAAAAATCGTTTAATCAAATAACTTTCTCTAAATACCGACGCTTTCCCAAGCTCAAGCACTTGAGTTAATGACCACGACCCACACAGCTGCATCACCTTAGTCGTCTAAGCCTCTCATTATTCTATTACAGCTAATTGTACACAGTTTCATATTCACACCATGTACAATTCTTTAACATACATGTTAATGTGTAGCGTGCATGTTTCTTAATCTTTATGTTTTCATAGAATATGAAACCAATTCAAAACAGCCTTACAGGGGATTGCATCACTGAAACGCCAGAATCGCTTGACCTAGATAAGCACTTTTGTCTGTAACTCGAGCCTTCGGAAAGATAAAGAGGCAACAAACAGCGTCACTATCTACCGTCATCCAAGTATTCCCTCTTGATTTAAGTACTCATATACATATGTGAATTACAATACAGTAAAAATTCACTCATAAGAAATTGACTGGCTCGGCAAAACACATTCCCCTTCATTTATAGAATCCATACATTATAGGGGCACTACTCTAATACCAGGTTTGGGCGAACATAAGAAAGCTACATACGATTGCGTTTTAGTGAAGAGAATTGGTGAACAGTGATGGATATAAAAGCGAAAGTGAGTTGGCCACGTTTGAGCGGGGAACATTGGGATTGACACTTTTTGCTGCACTGGGAAGTCTTACGTCTTTGGGGCCAGGGAACACTAAACAATATGGGAACTAGAGTATCAGTCGATGTACATCACGTCATGTTTCTCATGATCCCTTTTCCGTGGTGTTATCATTTCATTGCTATAAACAAACAAGAGAGAAGCGTATATGGTGCGGTTAAAGTAACAAATTATTGATTTACGACAAAACTTTAATATATTCTTGTTTTCCTTTTCCTTGGTCCAATAGATTTATTGTTAATATGGTCAAACAAACAAGAATCATATGTATTGTAATTAAAACAACATAATTCAGTGATTTATGACAACTCTGATATTTTCTATTGCCATGTTTAGAACAGGCTGACTTAACATGGATTACAAGGAATACCAGATACCCTAACCTCATTGTGTTTTGAGTGCAAATAATAACCAGACGCACAGGCTTTGCCAGGGTAGACTCTTCAGAAAACAGTAAAAGTTATTCGAATCCAACAGCTAATGTTAATCTAGCGCTATAATAAACTAGAATAGGAGAATACAATAGCGGCGTTTTGCAAAATATTGTTGTATGCTTGGAAACGTGGAGTTTAAACGGTTTCCTTTGTTCGCATGTCCCTCGTTTGGGTGAGTCTGATGGCGCAACCAATTTATTCCGCATCATTACTCGAGAACCTAAAACCAGGTTGCAGGTTTCTGTGCAGCAAATCCGTAAACTGTCACTACTTGTTTGAATGGTTAAGGTGAGGGAAGGATGTCAATATTCAAAATGCTTGAGGATATGTTATTTACTGTCTATCCCACCTCTGTAAATGCTGCAAACCGTGTTCATTAAATGAAATGATATTTGTAAGTAAGACTTGAATTACATTTTTTTAAAGGATATAAATGTAATGTAATGGAAAATTAAAAAGGTACACTATCTCAATTGGAAAACAATGAGGTACCATCTTATCATAACTAATCATTCAAGTTTGATAATAATTGTAACAATAATTTTCTCATGAAAACAGTAATCATATGTAGAAGAAGTTTCATATCAATTGTAATACATTAATGTTTCCGTTGCTCTGAAATGTACGTGTAGGAACTGAGAGAGGAACCATTTATCTTACCGTAGAACCAGGACACTGCTATGGCTTCGAACAAGGCGGAGCAGAGGAGGGAGATGCCGGCAGCGTAGTTATCCAGCCAGTGGAACACGTACATCCCGCCCTGCCACAGTCTCAGGTTACAAACATGCTACAGACTGTACCCCCCACAAGAACACGTCTTCCCGATTGATTACTGAAGTACGATTTTTGAGCACGACGCCACGACCTTTGGATGTGATGGCCTGGGCTTTGACTTTAACTCTTTCAGATCAGCTCAAAGGCTAGGCTATCATACCCCCACTGGTCCTACCGTCCGTCATGCTCAAGGGTTGTACTCAAGGATCGTACGCTAGTGCTCAAGGGATTAATTTGATCAGTATTTGGATTCGAAAAGCTCATGCAGATCCGAACACTGAGGACATGCAGGCATTACTTTAAAGTGTCATACTTTCCACGCACATCGCACTTATAACTGCCTTATATCACGTTCAGTTACTAGGTACCAAGATGGTTATGTGCAACATTTGATTGCCAATGGAGAAATTTATTTAGGAAATGATACTGATGAAGTAATAATGGTTAGAGAGCAGTTAATATATATAATATATATATGATATTTAGACACCACACACACACACACACACACGGACACACACACACACACGGGCTAACATGGTGTAAGGGTTAGCGTCACTGATCATGATTCACACACAGGCTCGCCCGGGTTCGAATCCTGGGCGCGGGAGTCGACCCACAGTCAATCCAGCTTCTTATTCTTCCTTTCGGGGGCTGGTAGATAAATGGGTGCCTGGCTTAGTCTGGACTCGTATGTGTGTGTGTGTGTGTGTGTGTGTTTGCTTAAACCTTTGGTGGTAAAGAGAAAGATAAAAGGCAGACCTTATGACAGGGTTGGTATGAGAGTATCCGTGAGGGCGGGCGGGCGGCTCCTCACGCACGTACCTGGCAGAAGTTGGTGATTGAGACGAGGAAGGAGGAGGCCACCACGAAGGCAGTAAACACCTCTCTCCTTATGGTCTTCGTGCCGAAGGTCTGTCGCAGCTCGTCCAGCAGCCCCGTGATGACGCACTCCAGCCCGCCCATCTGCCGGAAGGACATGGTTGTCATGTGGGTGTGTGGACGGGGTGGTCAGGTAGGTTGGGGTGGAGAGGCTGGCTGACGGGTGGGTCTGTGAGGGCGTAGGGTGAGTCAGGTGGGTTGGGATGGGTGGAGGGTCGTCAGGTGGGGGAAGTGGGAGGCTGGCCGTCAAGCGGGTGGGGGGCTGGGTGGAGGTGTGTGGAAGTATCAATTGAAGGGGTGGGGAACCACCTACGTGTTTGTTGCAACCAGTGCAATGAAGTGATGGATGTGTGTCTGCTTACCAATGACAGGTCCACTATGTAGCAGCAGTCACAGGGTTGGGTCAAGGAAACAGGTATGTAGGAGCAGCAGGTGTGTGTAGCAGGAGCAGGAAGGCATTGGGGGTAGCAGGCGTATGGCGTCAGCAGGGAAAGAGGGAGGGAGGCTCCAGTTGTTGGGTGGGTAAAGGGTCCTTTACTCACCCCTGAGTCGAGGCCGAGTGTGATGAGCATGAGGAAGAACAGGCAGGACCACACCTGAGGACCCGGCAACGTTGCCACCGCCTCGGGGTACACCTGGAACACCAGCCCGGGACCTGTGGGCGGCACGCCACGAGTCGTCAGCAATGGTAAACACTATACCCTAATGTTTCCTACGACACACCAACAGCCATGTTCATCCATGAGGGTATTTCTGTCATTGATATTATTACTAATTTCGTTGTTATTCTCATTATTATTATCGTTATTAGACTATGGGCTACTCAGCAGAGGTTCAGACGGTAAAGCCAACCGGTAGGAGGCAGTGGCCGAGGGTGGATAGTGAAGATAAGAGAGGTAAGCATTGGAAGTCGTACCATCAGTGGCGACGGTGCTGATAAGGGTCTTCTGTTTGTAGGCCATGTATCCCAGGTAGGTGAAGATGACGAGGCCCGAGTAGAAGCTGGTGAAGGCGTTGACCAGGCTGGTGATGAGGCAGTCCCGGTAGCAGTTGTTGTTGAAGTTGTTGTACGACGCGTAGGAGAGGTGCACTCCGAAGCCAGCCCCCACCGAGAAGAACACCTGCACGGCAGCCTCATACCACACCTGTGTGTTTGGGTAAGACACCTGTTGATAGAGCCAGTCGGCCGGCCAGCCAGCCAGGAGCAGCTGGAGATAGTGGGAGGGAGGGGGGGCTGCTGCTGCTATAGCTGTTGGGAGGGGGCTACTACTGCTTGAGGTGTTAGGAGGGGGCTACACACACACACACACATCCCACTTTTCACGCAGTAGTAGATGAAGTGCTTAGAAAACAGGGTTGCTCAATGGTTGGCAGAGGGTTGCAAGTGGATGCGAGATCGTGCACGCCTGCAGGTAGGTTGTAGCTTGTGTGACTCACCTTGGGTTTGGAGAGTGCGGAGATGGATGGCCGGATGTAGTAGAGGAGGCCGTCAGCCGCCCCCGGGAGCATGGCTCCCCTGATGAGCAGGAGTGTCAGGATCACGTATGGCATCGTGGCAGTCACCCACACCACCTTGCCTGTGGGCGACTCATCGCTATAGTGATGTATGCGCTGCTCTGCACCCCTGCTGCCCTTCCTCTCCTCCCCAACATCTGGTCTACACCCCTGCTTCCCGTCCTGTCCTCCCCAACACCTGGTCTACACCCCTGCTTCCCGTCCTCTCTCCTCCCCCAGCACCTGGTCTACACCCCTGCTGCCCTTCTCCTCCCCAGCACCTGGTCTGCACCCTTGCTTCCCTTCCTTTCTCCTCCCCAGCACCTAGTCTAGGGGTGCGCCACTCACCGGAGGACTTGACGCCCTTGAAGAGCGAGAGGTAGAGTATGATGTAGGTGATGAGGCCGCAGATGACAAGGCTGGGCTGCGGGGGTCCCAGGTCGTCGAAGCCTCCGCTCTTGTCCATCTGCAGCACCACGTAGCTGTGGGAGAGGGGAGGGGAGGCACGTGCACCGTCAGAGCTGAGGGCTGGATGATGCCTGTTGGTGATGTTAGGGTGATGTTTTTCCTATTGATCCTAAAGGGGGCGGGGGATGTCGGGATGATGTTTGGATGATATGCTTACGTAAAGATGTTGGGATGATGGCATGACGCGCGTGTGGTAATGTTTTCGAAGTTGGGAAATGTATCGTGATGTTTAGGGGGATGTATGGATCCGTCTGGTGATGTTGATGTTAAGTGAGGATAAACGTGATGTGTCTATGACGTATGACACAATACAGAAGTAATATATATCATATAAAGGAAGATATAAGGGCCAAATATATTCCCCTCTGTTCTCATGATGTGATCTATTGCGTAAACACCTGTTTATATGTCATGGCCTTACGTGCCCTACACCACTGTCTCTCTGTCTCTCCACCTACTTGAAGTACTCCTCCGAGGGGGACATGAGTGTGGAGGAGTTGGGCCTCGGCTCCTCGGAGGTTAGGCCGTCCCAACAGTCGTCCGTGTTCCACGTGTGGTTGCAGGAGGTCCAAGGCAGCTCGTAGCTGAAGGAGGCGTACACGAAGTGGATGGACCAGGCGATGATCACGTTGTAGTAGAAGCTGACGAAATACGCCACCAGAACGGCGCAATAGCCTACCCCTGTGGGACGAGCAGACAAACAAGACCCTTAGATGGTTAAGGTAATTAGTCAGTGTGTGTGTTTTTTTTTTGGGTGGGGCTGCCCAGGGAAGGAAGAGGGTGGACTGAACACCATCCATTCAGTGTTACTCAGCCGTTGCAGACAGTCCATTTACTGTGTAAATTGTAAACAATTTTCTCACCATATAACTTGTAACTGCTCCGTCAGTGAGGCCCCATTCCTAGACCCACAGTGCATTTCTGTGTCTTTTGCGCCCCACAGGGTGGGTTGGCGTGCATGATTAATCCGCCTATCTGACGACAAAGATTAAAAAGAGAATGATGATTAATCAGACGGACGTGACGTACCTCTAAAGAAGGGACAAATTTTCCAGACTGTGATGGGTCCCTGGCGGTTGTACTGGCCCAGCACCAGCTCCATGAAGAAGAGCGGCAGGGCCCCGAACACCGTGATCAGGAAGTAGGGAAGTAGAAAGGCACCTGCAGGAGAGACCCACAATCACACAGGTACTGACCACATACACAAGGTAAAGTAGTTATCACACAGTTGTTTGTATGGCAGCCATAAATTTATATCACGTGCAAGGCGGCCATAGATCTATATCACGTGCAGGCGGCCATAGATTTATATCATGTGCACATCTGTTGGGTCATAATGGTCAACTGATACTTGCATTTGGTGGCGTGATTCCAATAAGGGCTGCTGGACCAGTCAGCAGGATCACGTTTTGTTACCTTGTTACAGCTGATGGTGACTGTTATGGTTATAGGAAGAGGAGGTGAGGGAGAGAGAGAGGGGGGAGGGAGAGATAGAGAGAGAGAGGTAGGGAGAGCTACTGACCTCCACCGTTGCGGTAACAGAGGAAGGGGAAACGCCACACGTTAGCCAGGTCCACAGCGAAGCCGATGATGGAAAGGAGGAAGTCCATGGACTTTCCCCAGGACTCTCTGCCGTCATCGGCCACAGCGACGACGCCTGGGGGCGCTGCCGCTCCTGCTGCCGGTGCTCCTGCTGGGGGCCCCGCGGCGGCGGGGGCGGCCGTTGGGGTGCGGGGAGCCACCGCAGCAACAGGCACCCTCTCTCCTGCCACTGTGCCATCGGCGTCGGGAGAAGAAGACTTGACGAAGGGAGCAGCGTCGCCAGGCAGCGGGGCAGCGTCGGCGGCTGGCGCCCGGGGCAGGGGCAGGACCCCGGCCACACGCCGCTCACCTGCACACCACACACAGGGGGAAGATATTATGAGAAACCAGGACACATACACGTGGGTACGTGTGTTAAAGTTATTTATTATATTGAAGAACACATGTCTGGGTGAGGTGGTGAAGTGAGTAAGAAGAGAATTATTGATAGAACGTAATTTACGATACATGTTTAGAATTGTTTACATCCTGATGAAGTTCTGGAATTTCCCATTTTGTTTTTTTTTCTTACGTTGAAGGCTCCAGTCACGGACAAAAGTCCATATCAAGGCCAGGCCTTGATTGAAATATAGAGAGGATTGTGAAAGGGAAAAAGAAAAGACAAGGGAAGGCATTTGCGGATTTCCTTATCTCTTGTTTAAAAAGTTATATTCAAAACAAAGCTATAATTCACTCCTATAAGGTTTTTTCTTTAACTTATATATTATCTCTTCCCAAAACCGTAACATTGAGCAAGGGAGATTTGTAAATTACTAAAACTTCTTTTTATGATTATTTTGTCGTTAGCGTATGATTAAAAATGAAACGTGGTAAGGGATGGATTAAAACACGTACTGGTTATCCTTGTATTAATAATTTATTTTGTTATAGCCAATAATTCTGTTGTCTCGATAATATTATCATTATTATCACCCTGGATGGGGATCCCTTACTTAAAGAGGACCACACCGTGGCAGTCGGAAACCTGAGAGGCGTTTGCCGGGCTCTCTGGGAGGAACAAAGAGCGACACAAGACGAAGGATCTCGAGCCATCGTAATTCACACTATGAGCGTGGCGCAAGTGGGTGGGTGTTTGGCCGGCTATGGACGGACCTTGATGAGTAAGATAGGCAGACTCTCTCTCTCTCTCTCTCTCTCTCTCTCTCTCTCTCTCTCTCTCTCTCTCTCTCTCTCTCACATACACACACACAGACACACCTTCCTCTGTAACAGCTCTCGACAACATTCAGTTTTCCACGTACACCAGATAGAGTGAAAAGCGTCCTTTTATACATCCGTAAATGCTGCATACACCTGCTACTTCCACTACTTGTCTGAAAAAAAAAAAATCCACCCGCCCTTCACCTTGCCTGAACCCACCTCGATCCCCATCATGAAGGGGTCCACTGATCCTCGTAACCTGATCACTCACTCTCCTGCCCCACACCTCGCCAGCTGTGACGAGGACTCAATCCTCTGTCGTTCTTGCACTCGCTTTTGCTTGCCTTCTCTATAGACGTGGGAACAACGACCGGCGTCGTCCAGTCACTAGACGCCTGACCGCTTTCCCATGAACACTCTCCACATCCCCTCCACGGCAGTTCCACCTCCGCCCTTCGCCATCTCCCTCACCACACCATCTATGTCCCCAGCTTTTCCATTCCTTAGCAGCTGTATTGCTCTTCTCACTCCCTCCTTTGTAATGTCTTCCTCTCCCATACTCCCATTCCCCTCTTCTTGCCATAAGCCATTAATAATCGCCTTTCGCATAACACCTTTGTATCAAGTCCATCTCTGAGATGTGTCGAAGCTGCAATATGAGAGTCATCATCCTTCAAAATAATGCAGCAAATAAGGAAACGCTTGTCTCCTCTCCGTAATACGCCCGTTGCCACAGCAATCATTGACAGGTGTAGCACTAGGGGAGAAGCCTTCATTTAACTTTTAAGTTCCTCACTACTGATCATCAAGACATTCATCCCTGGAACATTGTGCACCAAAGTACTGAGTGTCAGACAGCTTATAAGCTATCATAATGAGGAGGCCTTACTACTTCGTCTACGCTTTGTAAGTTTCTAGTGAAGCTACTCCGTACGACAACGCCATGCACACAACTTATGCCTTGTACAAAACGTGAACGATGCTGTACGTATCTACCAGATTAGGCTTCTCTCTTACAATAACAGGTTATATACTGTGTACATGGAAGGAACTGCCCTTTGTACATACAAGGTAGACTTACTTAGTGACAGAGTTAGAGCGACGACAAGTATGATAGAAAAACCTGAGAAATGACTGTTGCTCGTCTGAACAGTATTATTAATATCACACATCCTCAAGACTCCTTTTATGGGGCACCTACATCTTCGTGGTTTCACTCTACGCAGGAGCAGGTTATGGTAGATACCTTTAAAGCAAGGTTTTCTGCAAGACTGTAGTTTATCTTTCCGTCATTTGACGATAATACAGCCTCGTCCAAGGTGACTTGTCACTCTTGGAGTAACCACTTACGGGAGGAGTCCGGTAACACCTTTTGAACAATATATTGTGACAGAGTAGAATTGCTTGGTTAAAAAAGCGTGTTCTACATTCAACTGACGGATGATATGATGAGGATGAAGATAAATACGAACCATAAATGTCGATTGTAATGATCGAATCAGAGATGAAACGAATAACTAAAGGGTGTGAAATCCCTTTACCCGGGATCAGTAGCGCCTGTGGGAATGGACACAGATTTGCAATGCTTGATCAGTTACAAGTGATAAACTTTGCAATGAAAGTCTCGCACGAAAACTCTTTACGTATATGTATATTAGACGATATTTCTAAGAAACATCTCTACCCGGGACGTGTAACACCTGTGTAGATAGACAGCTTTATAATGCACGATCCATCACACGAAATGAACTCTAATAACAAAAGGTTATACAACGCGTCTCTGGAGAACATCCAGCAAATTCCTATGATGAATTTTTATACTAGATACGAGGCATTTGTTGGAAGAAAACATAAGAAATGATGATGAGAAAAAAGGGACATAAAAGTAAATATTTGGGTAAAAGATGAAATACTTTTGCCTCAAACTCGCTCTCTTGTGTTAGTCTTTCTTTTACATAACCAGACGAGCACAAATTCTGTTGTTTACAATTATAAAAATTTAGATTTTTAACTCCTTTCTTCAGTTTCATGTGGTCTTTACGGAGTCTAGCTTAAAGACACTGGTCCTACATCATCATTAAAATGCAACACGGTACATATTCATTACAAACAAATCATTTATCAAAACAACTATCTTGTTTTGTAGGAGATTTCTTAAGTCTTCAGAACATTTTTTAATATATAAGACATTCATCTGCCTTATTTGAATGCATGTACATGTACCTACACAAGTGTAGATACATGTATATGTTTTATATTTTCTCGTTGTCCTTCTGATTTTAAAATTCAAGACATCAGTCACACAAAAAAAAAAGAAATTAAATTCTGAAAGATGCCATAGGGTGTATACCTGAGGATTTTCTGTCTATCTGTGTACATCTATTCACGCCCGTTCCCTCTAGGAACTCCCATCAAGTGGATGGCCACGGCAAAAGAGTCTCCGCTAATCCCTGTCCTTACATGCCTCCCTCGTATGCACCATTCCACGCATTCTTCCACCATTTCTCTCCCTCCAGTATTCCTCCACTCTATTTCCCCATGTCACAAGTGCTCTTCGCTCACACCAACCCCTTTAATCGTACTATCATACACTTTTCTTGTTAATTCCCACTCTTGCATTCTTTCCACACACCCAAGCCACCTCAAAGGATTACGTCTCACCCACTCTACCACTCCACAGTTCATTCCCTTTGCATTCCCTACCATACCACATCTCTCATACACCCCCTCATTTCTTTCTTCATTTCATCTAGACATGCACATGGTCCTCTCAAACAGCTCATTTCCACAGCCTGGATTTTTGACCTCTGTGAATTATTCAGTTTCTCTTTGTCGGCCGCATAGGTTAGGTCCGGAAGGACCATGTTGTCCCTCAGTCCTTTCTTCACTCCCATACTTCCACCTCTACCTTTCATTATTCTGTTAAGGGACCCAGTGACCCTTCTATCCTGTACTGCTCTCTCTCTTATATCTCCTATATCACCAGACTTACCCAAGACAGCTCCTAAATACTTCAGTTTTGTCACTTCTTCCAGTCTTTCTCCCCCCTTATCTTTAACACAGTTTAGTACATTCTCTTCTCTCACTCCAAAGGGCTGTGCAAGATCTATGCTTACACTCTGTATCCTTTCAAACACCATAACTTTACTTTTAATCGAGTTTACCTTCAACCACCTATGCTTACACACATCATAAAACACACTTACAACCTTCTGCAACTCCTCTTCACTCTCAGCAGACAACACAGT
>JAYMFT010024894.1:2500-16265 GCA_038088735.1 Panulirus argus
CACTTGTGTGAATATTCGAACGATTACATTATGAACCCCAGGTCGAAAGTAAATTTTCTTTTACAGAAATACGTATGGGATTGAGATAGGCCTATGATCTCTCAAACCTAAAGCATATAGTTTCATCTTTAGTCCATGTTGCTTAATCATGTCGTGGACATTATTGATATGAACAAAACTAGCAATTAAGTGGTTTTCTTTTTTGGTGAATGAATTTGAGATAATTATCTACCATTCTTTTTTTAACTGATTGAGAGTATTTCTCGCCCTTCCTGAGAACAGAAGCCCCTTATTCATCAGTCTTCCCATGACTTTACATATGAAGCTAGTTAATGCAAAAGGTGAATTTGTAAGACATTCAGTCTTTCTTGGAATTGATATTATGTGAGCAAGTCGCCATAATTTGTAGACGGTGGAGGTTGACCACATCCTAGCATATCATTGTGGTTAAACGATAAGACTTTACTGAGATGAGTTTTGGATAATTTGGAAAATTATCCGGCCAGGGTCAGTGTTTGTGTCTCTACAGGATTTAAGGGCAAGGAGTAACTGTGTTACTGCATATTTTTTGTTATAGTATCAAAGTTTTCTTAAATACAGTGGCACCATATAGGCATTCCTTAAGTCCACTGACACCTCACACTAAGCCATACTTGCACAGAAAAATCCTGACTGACGCGTCTACAACAGTCAACCCTTTTTTTCATCTTCACTCCCATCTACTCAAGGTTCATTGCCACATTTCATCTTATGTAAAGCTTCCAGCACCTCATGTCTTTTCACCAAGCCATTTGCTATGAGTCATATATCATATATTCTTTCATTCTTACATTTACCAAGAAATTATTAGATTTTGCACCTCCTACTCCTCTCAACACACTCAGTATACGCCCAAGTCTTTCCTCACCACGTTATCAATCAGTATACAATTCAATAATGCGTGCTCATCATTAACCCAACTTACACCGGTATCCTTATGTATGTCCCTTTTTAATCCAAGTATTTCCAGTCACCAATCCTTTTTGATCATATAACTCCACAAGTTGATAACAGTTTATGTTCACGCACGGTATCCCATTCCCCCTCCCCCATTTGTACAGTTGATTACCATATCATCCATTCTCACATTAGAATCACCCATGTCTCTAATAGTCGATCCTTCACATCGCAACTGCTGACGCATTCACTCAGTTGTTTCCAAAACACTCTCCCCTCTTCCTCATTCTTGTTACCAGGTGCATAAGCACTAACGATCACCCACCTCTCATAAAACATTTTCTGTCGTCTTTACTCTTTTGACTGTGGACCAAACTTTCTGGTTGATGGTGGAAACAAAGGTGTGGCAGGAATTTTCTTTTAGTTTGTGTTATTTTCCTTCTCGTCTGAGTCCTTGCCTGTTTGAAGGCTGTGAAATCTATCTATGAAGACGCTTCATCAAAAATTTTGTATCTCCTATCTCCCTCCCTCAGTGATTTGCGGCAACGTGGTGTTCACCAAGAAACTCTATGCTTTACGCTATTTGCAGAGGTTTCAGGAATGTCAGTCGCATTTGAAATGTTCCTTCCTAATTCTAATGCTCAGCTGTCAATTTTTTTTTTCCAAGGTATATCTATACTGGCGTTCCTGTGAGGAACGTCTTGTCGCCTCCAATATAATCAAATTTGGTGTGGAGGATGTCGGAACGTAGTCGTATGTAAAGGAAAGCGGATCGATAAGTGGTCGCTGTTCAAGTTATCTTCAGTGAAACATAATGATAGATTTGCTCAAGATACATCACTAGTTCATTTGTCCACACGAGTCGCATTTCCAGCATTCAGAAGAGGGACATTTGAATTTAGGATAAGGTTTGTCATTTGGACTCCTTTACCATCGAAAAGACTTCCTACTGACGATGATGATGATGATGTTAATGATGATAATGAGCGTTAAAATTTCCTAAAAATAGATCTATTTTTGTAGACAGTACAGATGGACAAATACAGGCGCTTGAATACATTTCTTCATGAGACTGCCCTTAGAAAAGAATTCAGTCACGTCTGCCTGAGACAGACTATTCTGCATAAGAATAGGTACGCCATGATCATCTCTTCAACACGAATGGCAACTTTGTAATATTACCCAATATCGGATATTCCTGGAGTACTTTGCCTGTTGTAGACAAATGAGAGATGACTTCTACGGAATTAAAAGAATCGATAATAGAGAATAGTTACTCCTGGTACCTCTGAAATTCCACTATAGAAATACTGAAGGCGCTGGTTGAAAGATTACAGATGTGGTCTTTAGTGTTAAATTATTATTTTTCTCGACTCGGGAGAGTTACCGGGGTACCATACCCGGTCTGTGGCTGTGGTGCCCTCCTCAGACTTCACTGATTCAACACAGCAACTCCTAAGTGGTCGAGCTGAAATCGGTGGGGCAACAAAGGGCAATTGACTAAGGTTTCTGTTACCATTATTTCAAAAGTTGTGGGTTTAATGATAACCTTTTCCCGCTTTGTAAAACTGACCCTGTTGTCCCCCTTCCTTTGTGGTTCACTAGCGTGCCCCGAAGCCAGCAACTTTCGTGTAATTACGCTTCGCTTTGTGTGTTGCCAGGTCACTGCCAGGCGGTGGATCTGCTCTGACGTTGTGGATTGAAGAAGAGGGAAAAGACCACGTGTTATACTAGTTACTTTGGGCGAAGGGTTAGTCTGGTATCCTTCATAGCGAATCTGAAGTTTCATATTTAATGCCTTTGTGTAGGAAGTGTTCGTTACTAGGGTTCTTAAAAATGCCATAACTCTCTTGCCAATATACTTTCAACATAGGAAATGTTATCCTTTGCTTTTAGGAAATGTTATCCTTTGCTTTATTCCTACATATCTCCCATTCCTTCTCCCACAGCGGAAATGTGAGAGAAGAACTAGGATGTTCTATTTTACAGTTTACGCACTTGACTGTCCTCTGCTCTAAGTCCCTCATCTGCACACTTTCTGCAACAAGTTGCCTATCAAGACAGGCTCCTACCCCACGACCAAGCCAAGCCTTTGACATTAAAAGCAGAGCAGAGGATTAGGGATGAGGCAGTTGAGAACGTACGAAAGACAGGATATCCGTTGCAGCATTTATTCGTTGGTCGTTTACAAATCTGGCATTATGCTGAGCGACAACAGCGTCCTCACATACCTAACCCTCAGCTATTTACTTCTCATCCATACTCATGAGATCCTTACAAGAGATAATACCTTCACAGGAATTTATATACATGAGTATGCTAGGCAAATCGCAAACGTAAATTCAGTTACTTTAAGTAGGTTTGGCTAAGCTCGGTTATCGGAGCGTCCACTCCCATCTATGAAGTTAGTGAACTGCTTGGACTAGTCCATATTCTAGGGGTCCATGACTCTGGGGTGGCATACTACCCCAAACAGTGAGTATTTCCAAACAGCATTTCTTTTCTTGAAAAAAGAAAGTCCTTTCAGTGAGGAAAGCGTTAGCAGTTTTTGCCAAAAAAGAGGGAAAAAAGTCAAGAAATTTGTATCCTTATTTAGAAGAGAACATGGGAAAAAATTGTCAAAATACTAAGCAAAGACATGGTATGAGAGAAACACTTATTCAGCAGATCTCTTCTTCCTGTAACAGCTGGTTGGTTGGTTACAGATTTTAGGACAATTGACTGCTAGATCCATTAAGACCGTTTAAATCAAGTAATAACCACGAATCAAAATGTCTTGGACACCTATTTGTGGTGTGCGTATGTCCTTACCACCAAGGCTTGGACAATGGAACGTGCTTAAAAGCTGCTTCCCATGTTCTGTGTTTGGAGAGCCCCCACACGAGGATTGACCACTATGACACAGTGCATCCTTCAGTCCTGGTGCAACGAAGCTGTAGAGTTCACTATCTCTTCTCTCGTATTATCCTCTTCCTTTAACTTTTTTTCTCACCTGATTAGCTCTGTTTCATATCTTTCTTTTCCCCCTACTTTTTCTTTTCACCTGATGATAGCTATGACTAGGGCATGTACACCTGTGCCATGTTGGTCGCTATAAAAATAAGGTGTGTTCAAGATAATTTCAAGTCCATCCATGCTCTCACTAGATACATGACCATTACAAGAAGTTGGATGGTTATTTGGCGGTCCTATCGATTGCCAGGATTAACGTCATTTACATCCACCAACCGGAAAACTTCTTCGGGTATACAAAGTAATCCTAAGATTATCTGGGCTTTAGACCTATCGACTGCCGTCAACGTCAAGGTATAACCACTGACTGGGGAAAAAATAGAACAACTTTTTCAGCAGCTCAAGATAATTCCGAGACCATTTACACTCATCGCATACATGACCCTTTTTGCAAAAGGTGGCGCCGAACAATGATCCCGTTAAGCACCTGCGAGGCAGTTTTGGATGCTGTTTCTAAAAGTCCATAAATATTTCATTTGCCTTTTACAGTGGGTAGAATTTAATCAGCTGTTGGAAAATGGTATTAGTCATCCTGATATGACTATGCTATTAGAGGGAGCGCTTTAATATCGTCGAGATTCACACTTGTTGGCAACATTATGTAGAAGACTTCTGCGCATAAATCACATCGACATGTGGATAGCTGGGATCTAATCGGCTCATATCTCAAAAGCAATTGGATAACAGGTCATTACTTGGAAAAGATGGTTTTATACACTTTCTTGTCTAACAACCGAGTGAGAAATTTAGACCAGCTTGTTTTGACTTGCTGTACTCTAGCGCTCAGCAGGTGACAGTGCGAAGGTTGACTCAGAGGATGACTTTTTGCGAGGAGGTACAGAACGAAAGCATACTGGTAGGTACTTGAGTGATCGAAGATGTTGATTACTGGTACTTATTATTACAGTACAATTTTGTGTGTAGCTTTGACGGTATACATTGATCAATTACGTTCGTACAACATCTTATATATTGTAATAACTGTTGTTATGTTCCTGTTCGCTTGCGTTGCAAAATTACAACGAAGATCAAAAGTGAACTTACACCATGCCCTTTGATAAGGTACTTGACTGCTAAGGAGGCAGTAGATATGGTAACGAACGATCAGAAGAAAAAATTTAATAACAGCCCACCAGAAGATAAGGATGTTCTTGGGACCGTTGAAGTTTTTTCTGTCGAGAACAGGGCGTATAAGAAATCCCGGTGATATTTCAAGAAATTGGCTCGTGTGGGGCGGCGTATGAATCCATATCATTCCAACTGGATTGAGGCGTCCGATACGGCGGATAGAAATCGTTTCGGCATTTCAGACCACGTCAGGAGGTATGTACATCACTGGATTTTTCAAGATCTTCACACCCAATATACTATGTCATTAACGCATTGAAAACGCTCAGGTACGCTTCAGACGTAGAGACTGATCCTTCTTTCAAGCTGGAAGAAAATGAAGTCGTCTCTCCCATGTATGTGTATTCTACCTTATTCAGCTTAATGCTGCCAACCTCAGCTAGAAGATGTACTGGCCGTAGGCAGAGAATCTCAGTCAACCAGTTGCGCAAAACGCCATGACTAGGAGCTAGTGACTAAAAATATATCATATTTTCAGGTGTAGAAAAATGCCCACTTGACGTCTAACCATAAGGATCAGGCTCTCAAAAACAGTCTTTGGCTAGCAATGGTGAACACGTCGTTCTGTGAGATTGGTATCCTTCCCTATGACTTATCGATGGACGATACGGTCCTAATGGAATAAAGCAACCTATCCGAAGGAAGTCTATCCAACTCCGATACACGTTGTCGGCGACTAGTGGCAGTGACGGATGCTGCTACAAATTTCACTTATACCTAAGAAAGGAGCTGCGATATAAGCTGCAGACTCAGCCTCTGAGAACATGTGTAGAACTAGACATGATGAGCGTAATTAGTGAGATCATGTCCACATCGAAATCACTGCTGGTAGTGCTGAAGGAGCTCGGCTTCCAGGCTACAGGAACAGCTCGAGAAAATCGATTCGAAAAGTGTCCTGTCACAAAAGTGAAAGGAATTGAAGTAAATGAGTCATGATTATGAACAGCATTTCTACAAATCATCTAAGGACTTCATGGTGAGTTGGCACAATAGCAGGTCCGGACTATGATGACTGCTTACGACACTGTGAATCCCCCAGTCGTAGGTAAGACTGTAGCGTTAAGAGGCACGTTGATGTCAAACCACCAAGCCTAAAGAAGACCTTAAAAGTGGAAAAGAGTGGAACCGAATAACATGACTGAATTTTAGGTCAGGAAGAGGCGTCCGTCCCCGGTAGAAAGAGTGAATCCTGGTGCTTCATCATAACCTGTTGTGAATAGCTAGCTGCTGCAGCGTGATACCATAACTCATGAAAAGGAGATAAATCGCTACCACCGACCTGAGGTTGTCAGCCAGCAGGAGGAAAACATGTAGGAACACAAGCTTCACAAATCCCTGTTTAGGACACACGTCGGGGAACCTGAACAGCTGCCGGTGGTGCCAGCCTGAGTCAAAAGCTGCGTTCAGCCAAAGAATACTAGCACATCAAGAGTGATAGACTCCAGATATTCTGTTGCTTACCACCAACAGTACTGAGAGACAGCCCTGAAAGTTATGTGTTGCCTACTGCATACATGTGTGTAAGTCTCCATGTTTGTAGACGCGTTAAACTTTTGTTTATATATATGATCCTTCATCGCTGGTTTATACAATACTTACGTTGAGTATACATGGGATATCCGCTTGAAATGTTTTTTACCTATCAAAAGAGAAATGTATTCCATCTAGTTGTTTTCTTATGAGCATCTTCTAAACTGAGAGGATATAGATTATCATTTATGTCCTCTCAGTTTAGAAGTTGCCTATAATCACCGTGAATTTTCTACTCGGATTAGAGTTACTATGTACCTCACAGTCATCTTTGGACCAATATATACACACGGGAAGAGGGTCTGGCACATAACGGATTAATGGCCAGTGAGCTATAGATGGTAACTAGCAGACTCGGGCCTTCCGGGCCCTCGTATATTCGCTCCTGTGTAGGGCTTCTACACCCTCCTTCACCACCGCCACTTTCTCCTGCCCTTGTCATTAAACCCTTCCCCAACACCACCATTCCCTCCCTTCCTGTCACTACACTCTTCCTCAACATCATACTTCCCTTCCACCCTTTTTTATGTTGAAGGCTCCAGTCACGGACAAAAGTCCACATCAAGACCGGACTTTAAATGAAATATGGAGAAAACTATGAAGCGGAAAAAGAAAAGACAAAGGAAAGTATTTACGAATTTTCGAGAAAGTGAAAAACCTGTCTTTTGAAAAATGCCAGGTCATAATTATTGGGAAAGACATGAGAAGGAAGAGAGTTCGAAAACTTTGACGAGTAGGGAAAGAAGCAGGTATCAAAACGGCCCACCCTTGAGTTGCTGACGGCCACACAGTAATCATGTGACGCAGCAGCTTGCCGAGTATTGCGTGGTCTAGCTAGTGGTGGGGACACACAAGCAGCCTGTTCTCGGGATCAGCGTTTCGAAAAGGCTTTAGAAACCAGGAGCCCTGACTTATCACCAGAGACCAACGGCCTGCTGCAGGAGCAGCATAGCAATATGGAGGATTGGCCTTATGATAGACTGCAGAGACCAAAGCCAGTAGCAACTGCATAACAGCAGGGAAGACTGACCACAGGATAGGTTGCAGTGACCGACGGTCTGTAAGAGCAGTATAACAGCACGGAGGACTGGTTTCAACATAGGCCGGTGGATCAGCATAGGAACGAGGAGGACTGGCTTCAGCCTATGTACTATAGCCTGTGCAGAACAGGAAAACCGATAATGACAATGTTTGGTCTTTAAACTCTCTGAAGAATAATACTGATAATGGTAATAGTAATAGTAATAATATAATTAATAGGAATGACTGAAATAATTTATACTATTCTTTGAGGGGCATATGGGAGAAATTCATGGTGCAGGGGTGATTGTGACGCATTCATGGGCTGCCCGGGGTCGAGCGCATGGGTTCGAATCGTGGTGGTGGTAGTCGGTCCACAATCAACCCAGCTGTTCATCATTCCCTTGGGGATAGTCGATAAGTAGTGCACCTGGCCTCCGCTGGGATATATATAGGAACATCCTCTTGCCTGTGCCGTCTTGGCTAACAAAAGTTTCTGGAAGGCAGAGACGCCAGTCTAATCTGATACCTCATTCATAGTTGTCATGACGCTTATGGAACGTTGTACAAACATCGCCACTTAAACTAAATGTACCAAAAGAAAACACCTTAAGCATTCGGGTCGAATCCCTTTCCCTAATTGCATACAACTCTTCAAAATGTCATAGGCTTCGCAGTGGAGAACATCAAGGACACCTTCTTACAAAATGTCTTCGATCACACGTTTGTGAAGGATGCGATGGCATGCGGCATGTGGCCTTGAACAGCCTGGTGGATTAGAAGTGCAACTTTGCATCTGCGTCCACGACCCACCCACCTAGAGAGGAGATGACCCTTTCAATTCAGTGTCAGGCATGACTTTCCTTCATCACTGTTCAGGCTCTCGGGTGCCATCTGTCTGCTGTGAGGTGCCATTCGAAAAACTGGAGAGAAATCTTTCCAACAGCTTATGTTGCAGAGACAAAGGGAAGATCTTACATCACGATCCAATAAACCAATGCGATAACCCCGAGTGTCCAGGACCTCTCGACTCGTTACGAAGAAAGCAATTAAACGCTGTGGACAAGACCATAAATCTCTCCTTACGAAGTTTCCTTTAAAGGGACGATTGCCACTACTGTCGGCATGAAGACGTTTTGTGACGCAGGTCGCTTAAGGTAACTGTGTTCAGAATTACTCACAGGCTCATCTGGAATCGAAGTGATCCCAGAGGAATACATGTATATCCCAAAAAGAAGCAGTAATCCCAGATGAAGAGAGTCCCAGATGGGGATGGAGACAAGTGCTGCAGTCTTTCTTGGGCTCTCTACCCGGGAGGAAACGGTGATTTAGTATCCAGTGAAAGAGTTCAAATATTAGACAGAAGGTCCGTCTTCAAAGCGCCTTAGGCTCTACCCCCTGTTGGCTCGACGCGCGGCGCTGCCCAGAGCCACCATTGATCACATTTGATATCCGTGGAATGATTGACCCGCTGAGAAACAGTTCTGTAATCTTAAGATTAGAATTTTTATGTCTTTTTATTTTCCTCTCGTCTGATTTTTAACTGTGTGGGTTAAATATGAAAGAGTATTTTTTTTTTCTTTATGTATGTGAGAGATATATATGCGAGACGTGAAGGACAAAGACCATTCGAGGAAGGACTTCTATATTCGGGTTTATGATGTACGTGTCTGAGGCGATATTATGACCTTCGTACAATATTGCACTGTGTCTTGAGGTTGGGGGGGAGGACGCGTCTTGCCCCCATTCATCAGTGGTGACGCACGGAACACTGCCCCTGCTGCTGCCGCTGCCGCTGCTCCTCCTCACCCTCCTGCTGCTGGCATTGGTGGAGGGTCGTCAAGGGCGGTATCTGCTTCCTTTTTTGCCGAGGTCGTAAATCTTGCCGGGTATGTGAGCGAGGAGGAGGAGGAGGAGGAGGAGACGGAGGTCCATGTTTCTCGCATTTTGCGCGGGTCAGGAAGAGTGAGGTGACGAGAGAGAGAGAGAGAAGAGAGAGAGAGAGAGGGGGGGGGAGGGGGGGAAGATGGTCCGAGGGGAGAGTGATTGAGATAGGAAGACCTGAGGGACAGAATAAGAAGAAGAAGTTGAGGAAGTAAGGAAATTGAGGCGGAATAAAAGAGGGAGGAAAGAAAACGGAGACACTGTTGCTATATTAACAAGCATTACTCTTATGTTTAAGCATCAACGATGATGTTGTTAGATTCGCCGCGTCCCTGACAGGCACGGGCCTCTCTCCTACTGACGGTCCATTCTCGGCTTTAATGCGCCAGAGACGTGCAGCATAGAGGGGTCGTAGTTCCGAGCTTCGTTATCCCATGAAACAGTGTCATTCAGAAGGCCACACGGCGAGATGTTTCAGAGGTTTGTTTAGCTTGGTCGACCGAGTTAGGAATTTGTGCTTTTCATGAGGGTCAGGACGAGAAAGGTAATATAGATTATAACAATCTCCAAAGACCTGACGCATTCCCGACATGATACCTGGACTAAATGCCTTTAAGGTGTACTTCACGCTGCGAAAATCTAATAGTTGGGGAAAAAGAGAAATAAACAAAAGATAATTTGCAGCATTTGCTGCTTGTTCAAAGCCAGACCATAAGGAATAACTGGAAGTACTGGTATTGTACTTGTCGGAGCGCAGATGGAAGAGATGTATCACCTGTCTGACGACTTTAACCTCAACGAACACAAGAGAGCAACAGCTGGTTCTTCAAAGAAAATGGCCGGCTGGATTTTATGGACCTTCAAGACATTGGGAGGAAAAGAAGTATCAAAAACTGGAAGGCACTGTCTTCAATACGCAGTTAATATAAGACCCGTATTGGCACGAGATTATGGAAGACTGTATAAGCTATCACAGTTAAAGTGTAAATGTTCGGTAACTCAGGTAAGAGAAAGCAAGCTGTAATACAAGACCCAAGGCCGATGAGCGCGTTGCCTCCAACCATTAGAGATATCATGAGCCATGACTCCAGGGTTTTGCGAAGTGTAAGTTATGATGTACCTCTCTCGTCTGTGTTCCAAAGAGAGAGGGTTCATTGGTAGCAGCTTTCCCATTATTTTCTCGTGAGGTCTTTCGGAGACATTCACCCTCACGACCCAGGCTTTCAGAAGATCTTTGCACAATTTCTAACCCTATAGTTTCGCCAGCCCTGGAAGATTATGTTAGCTCACAGCAGAGTCTATTCGCTGAAGTAATTATTTCCTTGAAGAGCATCCCCAGAGGCTTTTCTTCTCTGGTCTTGAAGGCCCATAAGATCCCGCCGACCATCTTTCTTGAAGACGCAACTGTTGCTCTGTTGTTATTCGCTGAGGGTAAGGTTGTCAGAAATTATTTCTCCCAAAGTCTTTCTCATTGTTCCCTTGAAGTACTGTACGACGGTGTCTGCGTCATTCTAGTAGTCTTCACTGCTTTTAACGTCTCGTAACCTATAGCGGAGGAGTTTGAACTCTTCAACATTCAACACGTTATTTCCAGTCGCCCACAGAGATATTTCGCTTAAATATATCTCAGAATTCATGGGGTTTTGTACTCATGAAATTTCCATATTTATACTCGCATCATCTTCAGAGAATAATATGAATTTCAGTCCATGTCAGATTCTGAAATGAGAGGAAGGTAGAGCTAGTGATGTTAGTACAATGCCTTGGAAGGGTGAATGATATTTCTGTCACAGAGGCATTGGAAGCAGCGCAAGGGTTGTAATGTGATAGTCAAGTGGTTATAAAACCATCATCCAAGCTTTATAGTTCTTCCCAGTCTGTGCCTTTTGTAAGATGTCACTGCGGTACATTTATACAATAGCTTTTCTTTTTCAGTAACGCCCTTATGTCCCTGTTCCGTAGGCCAGTGGGCCGTGCGGTCCTCGATTTCCGTTTTGTGTGTGTATAGGAATATTTGTTTTCCTTTGGTTTGTGATGGTTCCCTTTTCTAACTCCCTTTCCTGGGCCTCTCATAGATTTCCGAGTTTATGATCCGCGTCAACCAATTTATTTGACAGGTCTGCTTTTGTTTCCCGTGTGAGCTGTGGATGGTGTTTTTTTTTTTTTTCAGAGGGTCCACAACTCGTTTCTTCCACCTTCTGTAGGGGTGCGTCTTCCTCCCTCTGTAGGAGGAGCATCTTTCTCGTTTTATTTTGGGCCTTTTGTCAGTGTTTGTTGCACATGTGGAGTGCTTCTGTGGTCAGACATTAAAGAAACTCTTCTAATGTTCCGTCGCATATAAGTGGTTCCCACTGTATCGCAAACACTTACTATATACTTTCTTATTTATACACTTTTTTGTGACTGAATTAACTGATGTCATTACCATGTATTTCATTATTGTTCTTCAGCATCTGTACCTGTCTGTACTTTCCTGTCTTCAGCATCTGTACCTGTCTGTACTTTCCTGGGGGCTGCGGCTTCCAACAGCTTGGTCGACCAACGATCCAATCCAGAAGCCTGGGCCCAGCCCGGGCTGTAAGGGTAAAGACCTTCCGAAGACTCCACAAGGTATCTATCTACGAGGTATTCTATAGACTGTGATAAGAGGACATTGCATATGAGTTAATGACATCACATTTTGAGTCCATTTTATTCGTAGAGTTTCTCTCTGTCGTGTTTTTTTTTTTTTTCTCCCGGTTGAGCGCACTATTTTTTGACTTGAGAGGGAACGTCTCACGCAGTCTGATTATTCCTTTTTTTTTTTTTTTTAAGCAGCAGTTCATCTTTAATCTTTACTGCTTCTGGTGGGAATCTGGGGGTAGAGAGCTGTTCCTTGATCTCTCTCTCTCTCTCTCTCTCTCTCTCTCTCTCTCTCTCTCTCTCTCTCATATGCTAGCGTTGTTTTTGCACCGCTCTGGAAAGACAATAGTCCCAGGAACTGCAAAGAGTGATGAGGCTGGGGCACAGCGAAGGACGGCTTTGACGTGAAGGTTATCCAGTAGGAAGTACAAGCTGCAGGGACTGCATGTGAAAGAGACTTTTGGGAGCAGACGTTTCCAGAACCTCGTCTGGGGAGACTGTTAAAGGAGACGAGCTCTCTGCTGGCGAGTGTTTGAAGAGCATTCCAGGATATGGATAAGGAGGTATTAAGCAAGCTGTTCACATCGTACATCAGGCCAAAAGCAGAATGTGCTTTTCAGGGCTGGTGGTCACCGTACTTAAAGAGACACAGAGAGGAGAGCAACAAGTGATGGTGCCAGAATTAAGAGAGCTCAGGTACAGGGAAAGATTAGACGACTTGAATTTTTCAATCATGGAACAGGAAGGAGAAAGGGGCGACCTGAACACAACCTTTAAGTTTTTTAGACCAGTTTTATGACGTCGACAGTCTTATAACAACCAGAGGTCGTAGCATGAAGTTAAGCAAGTATATTAGGAAAGATGTACGTAAGGAAGTAATTTTTCCTGTATAAGAGTGGTGATGTTTGGTATAAACTGATTGATGTCATTGTGAATGCTGACGGCATACAGAAGTATAAGAATTTGTGTGATGGTAGAGAACGTTCAAGAGATGAGGCCCCGCGAGTGTAGAACTTCCTCCCCGTAAAGTGCAAATTGGTAATCGAAAATCACAAGGAGACCTGCTCTTGTAGGTGGACTTGACTGAGCCGAGTATGTTCCTTCCTGGCTACAGTTCGTCAGATTTATTAAAGTCATGCAGTATTCATATTCACTTAAGAATTCCAATAAGGTTGGGCGATTTAGTGCATCATATCAGCATTTGTGTAATGGTTTAGGGTCTTGGTTCCCAAAGTGGTCGTTTAGGCCCCTAGGAGTCGATGGAACTGTGCAAGGGGGGTCGAGTGATGTATAGGGGTCGACAGGGTGTCGATGAAATTGCAGGGGTCGATATAATTCTTGTTGGAAAAAACTTTTAACTTGAAAAGTGTAAATAGTTTAAGTCGTATTTTAAAGAATGGAAAGGGAGAGCAAGTTTCTATTCCAAATATACGATGGAAAACTGTGACCTAATGTTTATCATTAGGCCCATCCATCTCATTAAGGATGTAAACTTCTCCAGTCAAAAAAGCATTTTTCCATTCGCTAATTTCATTCTACACTTGTTCGGTTTTGCTGATTTAGTTATATATATATATATATATATATATATATATATATATATATATATATATATATATATATATATATATAT